>JAQIWN010005024.1:0-10419 GCA_034699025.1 Entomobrya cf. arborea Gr-Col-00668 | reverse complement strand
GATTAGTTGTATTGTATTAGAATCTCCACACTGCAATGCAAGTTGTTGTTTTTGTGTTCTAATGGGCGTTGTTATTTCAAAGGCATCCTAAAATCCCTAAAGCTGGTAAGGTAAGGTCGGTAGGAGGATGTTGTTATGAGTTTTCATCTCATATTGTTTCAGCTTTTAGGATGCCATATTTGCTTTCCTGAGATGTTCCATTGAATAAAATGATCCTAACCAAAGCATTCTACTGAAACAAAGATATTTGTATATTGGCATAACTGTCGATTCTTTTCTCCAACATGAACTGGGAGTATGCAATAACCCGTCGTGAAAGCAAATATAGGAAATCTAAATATAGCGCATTGTGCGAGTTTGTGTTATGGATAATATATACAAAACAAGCGTCTATATAAATAAGTTTTTCTTCATGTTTTGTTTTGTTTTTCTTTTTTAGAAAAACGGGGGTACAAGGTAAAATATCTAAGGAAAAGTGTGTTACCAGAAATAAACAGGTAATGAACAAAGTTTTGCTTGAAAATAAGGGAAGAGTAACAAAAGAAATGCGCGAAAAAGGGACCGACCGAAGTACGTATTTGGTGGTTTTATTGATACAATCTTTCAAGTTGTGTTCTATGTATAAATAGTAGTCCATAGTACTCTTGAGTGGAAAGAAAAATACGTTGTGTGCTAGGAATTTCAAAATCCACTCCACGTGATAAAGAAAGAAGACTTGGTAAACGACATTTTTCTATTTCGTTCTTTCTTTTCAGAAGAGCCTAATTCTTAACTTTAAGTAGAAAAGCTGTAGTTGTATATTCTCATTTAAAAAACTGTGGAGAGTAGTTACTTTTCTACTCATATTTCAAGTCATGTGTGTACCTACCTTTTTATCTGTATAAAAACCTGAAAATGTCAAGTACGCCTCTTTCCACGTGCATGTATGTATTGAGTTTGTACTTATGTGGCATCTCAAAATTTACCCTCTTTTTCATCATCTTCCGACCAAAACTTAGCTTCTTTTTTTAGTAAAACACAAAACAACACCCGAGGGGTACAAGCAATGGTGAAAGACGAAGATGCGAGATGAAAACACACATCTAGGCAAAAAATCTATTCTGAATGAAAATGTTGCTTTTGGAAGAAAACATAACAAAGGCGATGGTAATAAGATGCTGTGCGGAAGGAAGAGATGGAAGGATAGAGCATAATAAGTAATGTATAGGTGAAAAATTGTAATAATGTATCAACTATATTAGTGTAGTTGTATTTTTCTCTCTTTTTTTTTCTTCTTTTTGTTATTATTATCGAGAGGAGTGCCTACTTTACTTCGTGATCATGATGATAGTGTTGTCACCATTATACACTTGAATCAAGATATGTTATGTAGGCAGAAGCAGACCAAGGCTTAACGTTTTACGTTATTTGCTCATGTGTTTTTTTCTCATCATCATCTTTCTTTCTGTCTATCAGCCTTACACTTTTCTCTTCTGCAATGCACTACTCTGTTTCTTTTTCCAACGCTTTTCCTAAGCTCCATAACTTGCCATCTGGAAAGCAATAGAAAAACTCTTTTCGTTAAAATCTGAAGAAAGGTTTTGTCACTTTGGAAAACACTATATTTTTTCCTCTTTCAGCTCAAGTAGTAGAGCACCATAAGAAGTAGTTAGGAATACTTCTGATAATAACAATCCTTTATTACTCTCATTTCACAGTTTCCTTTCTCTTTTGCTCTCCTTCTCTTCCAAATACGCACTAGTCGAGTCTAAGTTCGAGAGAGGAAGTAATAAGACCTTTCTATAAAAATCCTTCCCTTGCACTCATCGTCAGCAGAGAGGCAAACACTATCACCAATCCTCCTCAGGTTGCACCATTGTAATTCTACTAGCAAGGTAACTTATTAGCCAAGGAATGAAGTTGCTTGTTTTGTTGTAAACACATTTCTCCTGTGGTTGCACCTAACTTTTATGGCTTGAGTCATTGAAGGTGTCCCAAAGTGGGTCAACTACCTTCGAATTATAATTTAAACTAGTCAGTAATCCACATACTTTTTTTTACTGAAAAAGTCTTCTTTATTTTTAAAATTTTGATCAAATAAAGTACAACAACTTCCTAAATTAAAATGGATTATTTTTTTGTAGATTTCTTTCGTAAACAACCCAAAAAAAGAAAAAAATCAATTGCCAAGTACCTACCTATCAATGTCACTTTCGAAAAGAAATTAAATTTTGACATAAACAGTTTTCATTTCTTTCTAACTCTTTTCAATCGTTCAAAAATAAGAACTATTATTTATTACTTCATAACACAGACAAAAGATACATTAATATCTATAAAGTTTGAAAATGTATGACTGATAGATAGATCAAAATATATATTTTTGTCTTAGATTTCTCTTGCTACTTATTACGTTACCACTTACTTTCTACTAGCTCGTTTCGTAAGTTAGAAGGTATTCGTATCAATTTCCTATCAAAGCATCAAATGATGTACTGGTAGTAATGGAATCTGTCCGTATCTGTCTACCATTTTATTTAGCTAGACACCACGAAAATTTGCTGCTACCACTTTTAGAGACAAGAGGCAGATATCATTTTCATTGCACTACAATAAGAAATTGTTGGTTTGACATTGGCATGTAAAAGGTAGTATGCAGGTTAAAAGTATTCCAAATGAGTCTACATTGAAATTGGTTTATTGATGTTAAAGGATATATGAACAAACGGAGAAGCTTCTTCTTAAGCCACTGTACTGCCATCACTTTTTCTCCAAGTCATGTAGATAGGCAAGGGTAAATGTTTGAAAGGAAATGTGAATATATGTACATTAGTGAGCCAACGTAACGTAACCTACATGTTTATACGAGAAAGAAAAGGAAGAAAACACCGAGGAACCATTCAGTCTCCGTCACGCCATGCCTTACAACGATTTCCAAGAGAAATTTATGAAAACGTTAAGAATAAATATTACGTTGTGTGTAAGGCTTTTGTATGATAGTCGTGTGTATGCTTCCTTTTCCTTGCCATCTCCTCTACCACCACCACCGCTGCTGCCACCATCACCAACACTATATATTACCGCGCCGTGACCATGCAATATCAAAATCAACTTTCGCTGCTGGGGCTGTTGTTGTGTTGGAAGTTGGATGGAAGGGAAGAGAAAAAGGCTACGCTGTTTTGTGTGGTGAAGGCGAATGGAGGAGATGGAATATACACAGCGATGTGATGCGCTTGTTCCTCACTTTTTTTCTCTCTAGCTTGTTGCGAATCGCGATCTATGTAATTTGGTAAGCGGCTGAGCTGCATTTTCCAACAAGCTGGAAAATGTCTCTAGTCTACTTCAACCAGTGAGAGTGGCAGTGGCAGCGTAGTTGAGTTCTTGTCGTGTGAGGAACGGAAAAGTTAGAGGAGCAGCAAAAGCAGCACAAGTTTTTTGAGTTTTTGTAATGTTAGTATTCAATCTCAAAATGTTCCAGTGAATAGCACAGTCGTGAGACAGCATTTGAACGGAACAGATGAGGGGACCGTAAACTCTAACGCACACACATAAAAACAACTACACACATAGTTATTATACACAGATATAATACAGATTTTTTATTAGGATGGTCTTCTTTGAACAGAGTGGAAAAAGGAGAGTAGAGCATATACCCATTCGATTTTTGAATGGTAATTCGAGTGACCATATTGTAGGAAAGAAATCTCATGAATCAGAATAATCTCTGGATCTAAAGTGTTATTTTTATGGGAAAGCGACATTTTCCATTGATAATAACCAGCAGAAGTAAAAAATACGTACGTACGTGTGTGCTATATTATTTATATGGTAAAAGTAAGTGAAAACAATAATTCATAATTTTCTTCACAAATACAAAAAAAAGTTCTTCACACAGCATAATTCAGGATAAAGTATACTCATTATTCGTAAATCAAAGGATTTTTCCAGGAAGGAACTAGCTATGAAAGTGACGGACTGCTGTGAAAGTAAGTTTACCTTTTTCATCTTAGGTGTAAAAACTCGAAAAACATAATATTGCGCTGGGTACATTTAAACAATAACAGGTAGACTACATGTAGCATAAAACCCACATCAAGGGAAAGCTTTGTTATTTTAGTGTTCTCTCATTTTTTCACCTGAGTTGAGTTGAAACCACACCATCACTTCACAGCTACTGCGTCGCTTGGCATTGAGCTGTCATTTTGCTTTCTATTCCTTCGGGGTGCTAGTCCGTTCAATCTACCTTTCATAATTCCGGTCAAATGGTCCGGCGTGTGAAATGTAGTAATTTATTATGGAATAAAATATTGTTTCACATGGTGTAAATAATTAGTGGAAGGAAAAAGCAGCTCTTAATTCCAGTGAGTCTGTTTATATTTCTAGGTACCTTCAAACAATTTTCTTTCATAGTAAAAATTTGTAAATCAAAATTTATATAGAAAATGGCGAACCAATACTATAGACGTTAGAAATTATGAGGTTGTAAATTACGAGAAATATATGTACAGTGATAGTTCAAAGAATGAACTGAACTTGAACGGGTCCAATAAATACATACAAAATCGTTTGTAGCCCCGGCCAAATTTCATAGGCTTCAGCCAATGCAACCAAAAAAATTCATACATATTTACAACGTGAACCCAATCAAAATAAATATTATTTTCTTTTATCTCGACTCGACACGTCATTACAGTTACCATTACATTACGTCTATAGTGATCGTCATCATCATCATGATCATCTACATCTCTTCACTTTCCGTAGACGAAAGACGAAGCTCATGTCAGACAGCAACATGGTGTTTAACCCAACGTGCGTCCTAGAAAGAGCAATGTAACTGTTGTAGCTGTAGCGCAGCGTAGCTCATCGGCAGATGTTGGGAAAAAAGAGCGCTTAGTTATTGAATTCTGTACTCTACTTTCACTACACAGCATATTAAAATAATATTCTTAGGCAAGCAAGCAAGTAAAAGAAGTATTCAATAGTTGTTGAAAATATAGAGAAAGTTGAAAAGGGAAAGTGGAATAATAATGAATAAGCTTTCGTTTGTCACATCTTCCACGAAACATCAAAACTAGTGTATTTACATTTCATAAACTATTTTCCAGCATCATTTGAGCAAGTGTACCGCACTGACTTTGTTTGGGACGTAGTAGAATTGCTTAGATTACCAGTGAAATAATCTTCGATACTGTTGACTGCCTGTGTCAAACATCAGTACTTTATTAAATTATTACTCTCAGCTTCAGCACAAATAAATCCTCATGAGCATAAAGAAATCTCTTGTATTATAACGAATAAGCCATCACAATCTTTTAAATTTCTACTTCCACACGTAGCAAGTACATATAGCTTACGAGATACTTTTGTTTTGTAGCTTACCTGTTTGCTCTCACAATATAGTCTTTAATTCTAGACGCATGGGCAACATAACAGTTTTCTTGGTATGAGTTACGAAAGCGGCATACATTCTGGCGTAAAAAGGCCCCATATCTTTATACGTTCATGTTAAAACTGCGCATCATCTTTTGGTTATCTTCCTCCTCAATAAAAATAAAGCCTATAAAAATCAACCAACTAGCAACATTTTTATCAAACATGTATAATTAGTAAACACAAAAAGTCTATAAGTTCTGTAATAGTAATAGGTATAAGATAAAAACTTCCAGTACATTTGACATTTTAATGTTTTCTTTTTCTTGTATTTTTCTCAGAATATAACCAGTAGTAGATGTATATAGATACTTCCGTACAAACATCTACAGATCAAAATTACCCACACGATATATACTTTGCTAAATAACAAAAGCAAATATTTACACAGTGATAGTTATACTGACATTGATACTCTCTCTCCGGTTATTATTATAATCGCTCAGTGCATATCATACAAGCCAGGATTCCAGGATGACACAATTAAAACGAGGAATTTCTACTATAGCGCATCCCTTAAAAACTGCTGCTCGACATCTGCTAACAAAATGCCGTTCTCGTTTTGCCCGTTACTCCAATACTCACACTGATCTTCAAGAGAACTGTATAGTTTGCAAATATTATAGCGGCAGAGGTGGAAAGCTTGTTCATGTGAGTTGTAACAAAAAGCTCATTCTTTGCATTCGAGTTTATCAGAAACAAAAATGAAGCAGCAGTGGCGAGAGCAACATTATTTCCTTGTTACACTATCGCCATCGTCGTATTAGTGACTAGACCGAATAAAAATAAGAAGGAGTAGAGTGGGAAGAAGGGACAAGAATAGTTTTGATCATTACCATCATCGTCGTCGTCACTATCAAGAAGATCGTATCGAGCTCATCTCTTCTCAAGTTACATTCCCATTTTTATTTTCATCGTCATCATCATTACGATCGGGAAAGGAAAGGACCATGTCAAGGGAAAAATGTGAGAAGAATAAAATCTGAGAAGCTGTGAGTGTGAGCTCTGAGCTTTAGCAGCAGTGGTGGTGGAACTAATAATAACAGCAAACTAAACTTTCAACTCGCCATTATACATACGTGTAAACGGTGATATTATTTTCATTGTTCAAGGACATCTGCAAACAGTCGTTGGTGAAAAAGCATGAGACGGAAATGGAAGAACGTAAGTGAAAATACGTAATATTCATGTGCATTTTACTGTTTTACTAGATCCCTTGCTCTTTAGTATCACTTATTACCTTGAGGATTAAGTACAATATGGGCTATAATAATCGCCATCATCATCAACCAAATTATTTATAGATGGCTCGAATCTCTCTTGTTATATTGGCCATACTCCACACGGTCTATTCAAAAACGGAACATGGAGGAGGAGGGCACAGACGGAGGTAGCAGGTGCCTATTTGCTTATTTGGAAAAGCGTTTTTATTGTTGCTACTTTTACCAGAAGGAAAAGTAGTGCAAACGAGAAAGAGTTTTGCACTGTGTAATAGGAAGCATTTTAATGGGAGTAGAGAGCCGTTAGGAAAGTCATTATGAAAACCAAAGTCGAGTGGTTGAGTCGAGAGAGATACACATATATGAAAAAATATTGCAATGAAATAAGCAGGCATAGAAATATGAATATGGATATTTTACGTATTTCATGCATAAATAGCTTATTTTTGGTGAGCTTTGTGGGAAGGGAAGTTGTTTGGTTTGGTATTGTTGTATGATAATGATAAAAAAAGTTCCATATAAAAGGTTCTTGTATTAGCTGGGCTATATGGTTTTGTTATTAGCACAAGTATTTATTCTAGGGACTCACGTCGTTAATTTCAAATGTGGAATTTCACTTTTTACACTTGTTTTGTGTTTCTGCTTTTTGCTCACTTTATATTCATAGAATAGAACAGGGAACTCCAGAATTTATTGATTATAATGAAATGAGCATGTGTTTTAAAGACCTACTAATATTAATAGCATAATAGCATCCATATTTCGTTCAGGTTATATTTTCTTGAGACAAATTACCCGTGACATATTCGTGCCGACACAAGGAGGAAAGTCCTGAAGCGAGTACCAGTAACCACCAATTCACAAAATTGTGTTCTCGTTAGTCTACTTCTTCTATTATAGTTTTTCGTTCCCTGCAGCATTGACAGTTCCGTATGTTTTATACTATATTTGTCATGTTTAAGGACAACGGATTTTTTATGATGTTTTTAGAAGCTTTAAAAGAGACTTAAAATGTCCATTTGTTATTGCTGCTGGATAGATTGATATTTGTTTCATATTTTCCTCCACTCTTTTATACACTACCTAACATAAAATACGTTCTTCTAAGATGTACAAGGACGTAGCCTTAGAAAGTCATTCGACCTGTTTTTATGTTACTGCATAAATATATCATGATACTTATTGGTATAATCAGTTGAAACCAGTAAAAAATATGTTGAATATTATTAGTGCTTATGCATGTACCCCAAAAACTGGATAATAAATCGTCCAGAAAACAAGGTCATATAAAAAGCATATAAGCCTTATATCTATTAATAAAATTCTTCAATGAGTAATAACGGAAGTAACAGTGAAATAGTCGAAATCAAACAAAGTAGAGACTAAAAAATAAATAAGGATTGTACCATGTGAGGAGAGAGAATATATCGCAGAGGGGAGAGATACAGGACCCATAATCTGAGATTTAAGTAGGGATGATCATGCTCAAGGCTTAAATAAGCTTACTTAGTGTATGGATTTTAAATAGTAAATCTGTCGAAAAATGGAAAACCTGGAGGGGTTCCAATTTCACGTCCATTTTATTATCTTCTTTCAACTGGACATAAATAATATCTTGGAGTTCACACAGAGCGCGTGTGTTGAGTACGTGAGAGTGCTCTGTTGTGTATGATCCTGTCTCCATTTCTCGGTCTCTTGGTTTCATTGTCTCCAGGTTTGCCTGGTGAAAGTTGAGATGATAAAGTAATGGGTAGAAATTGCGAAACGGGAATAGTCATGGTATGGTACATTGCAGCGTTGGTGGTATATTATTTATTTACTGGTGTCATCATCAGCGGGAAAATGAGTTTTTATAGAGAATGGAGAAAGCTTAAAAGTTCTTATGCTGTGAATCTAAGTAAGTACTGTATAAAATTAAGTATTTTTTCATAGTTTAGCTTTCTACATGTTTTTTTCTGGAAAATAGTGCAAAAGATAAAAATTAATGTGATATCGTTAGTCGAGGAAAGTGGAAAATATTTTTCTTAACTTTATTTTGGAACACAAACAAAATTTTATCTTGATTCTATGCATATCTGATCATTAAAAGCTTTTTGATTTTCATCGTAAAATTTGCGTTTTAGGTGGTCGGTAGATAGGAGTTGTCTGTTTTCTTTTCACAGTCTCAGAAATGCGGTAGTATTTTTCCACCGAGTGAAAAAGCTATTTTCATCTCTATATGAGCATGTGTCTTTCTATCTTTATATTTTTAAACCAAGATGGAAAAACATTTACATATGTTGTTTTCCTACTTGTAAAATTGTACTGCATAATGTAGGTGTAGGTAAAAGATTTGGCTACCAGCAGAGAAGTGTAAAGTTTCTGGACGGATGGTCTTCATTAGAAAATCGAGAAGTCTGGAGGCTGGAGAGTTGAGGTACTGAAAGTGAAAAATAACAAGACGACTGGGATGCTGGTGGAGTTTGAAATTAAATTAAATAGTGTAATGATATATTGTATGTATTTGGGAAGAACTCTATGGGATAGAGGTGTGTCGCTTTGTTTTGCAACAGCTTATAATATCATTAGAGTGTGTTTCATCATCATTGTCATTTTGTGTTTTCAAGTAATGCATATGCACTTACCTGGTTGACAAAATGGAAATATAATGTAATGTAACTCGAGAAAAGTGAAGTCAAGAAAGGTAAACGTTGTTGCTCAACAGGTGATGTAATCAATTTGCAATGTACCCCGTTTTCCGCCTAGTATAGCTGATGTCAAAGCTTGAACAAAAAAATATGGTAGAAAATTGCAAACATTGGATGTAAACTATGTTTATTCCGGAAGCAGTGAAATTACGTTGAAGTATAGCTGAACTGGCTTAAACGTTTGAACTTTTAACGTGCAAAAGATACAATGTAAGATGAGATATCTTAAAAATAAGATCTCATTATAATAAAATGCCAATCTTACATGAAAATAAATAGCAGGATACATTTTTAACCATTCTATTTTAGTCATTCACGACAAAAGCAAATTATACACAGAAGAAGAGACATTTTGCGTTGATTTAATTAAACGATGCTGCGGAGATATGAAAAATGCAGCCTAGCAGAAAAATATGATTAAAGTTATGCCCACGCTACGCTATTATGTACATACCTTGTGGGATTTCATTCACAAATTACATTTTAATTTTAAATTAATTCTAGCAAAAAAATGTGATAGAATAGAAACCCACCACAAACTCTCACTACCCAAAAAGTTAACAAGAATTATGGCGAAATACCTAGTCATGAGAGAATTGAAAGGTAGGACTTTTTATTCTACGCTTTTTGCAGCGAAATAAGCTCATTCCACGTACCATAATGATATTCAGCTGGTAATACTACTTATAATGCTTCGTCTCTTTTGACTGTCTCTTCCTAAGATTTTTTTCTCCTGAAATGTAGATTTTTGCTTCCTTTTCTATTCAACACCGATATGATGTAGAAGGGAATTACAAATAATTTTACCTGTTCGAGTTCCAGTGTTGTGACTGATTTACATCCGTAGCCCTCTTTTCGTTGATCCTCTTTCTTGCAGTAAAATCGAGTGTTACGTTGGTTTACTTTCTTAGAAAAATTTATTGAAAAAGTTGAATTGGCATAATATGCATACATACATCACATCACATACCCAGCTTTCTTTATCGTCCTTCGTTAGAATACTCTAAAGGCCTCATCAACAAACTAGAGACTTGAGTTAAAAGGAAATAACATGTTGGTTCATTGACTCGTTCGTAATTCAGTTACCCTTTCGATCCATC
>JAQIWN010005023.1:0-10420 GCA_034699025.1 Entomobrya cf. arborea Gr-Col-00668 | reverse complement strand
TATGATTTTGTTTAAGTTCTCAGATTTTCCCTTGATTAGCATAGTACTATCATCCGCAAACATACATATATTACTGTAATTTACAGTTTAATAGATGGATATAAGCTAACCAAGTATACTTAAAATTGTAAGAGTTTAACATTAATTTGATTTACTAAGTTTGACGACGTGTCGTTGTTGGTAGTTAATATGCAATTAATAAATATACAAAAAATTCTGATAAAATAATTTCGACTATAAAAACCGATTAAAACTATGACACACTAACAATTTTTCAACTCACACACACAACAGTACACAATAATACAAACTATTACTACGCCCCTTTCGGTATTTCGTGTACACGTTGTAATGAAACTTAGAAGTCCCTTTGTACGTAGATAAAAAAATAAGTATGATGCTATAACCACAACGGTTGTCCTTTGGCATTTTTGTGAGATGATGAGGTTACCTTTGCTAGTACGAAAACGACGACTTTCACCTCTTTGCACAAAATCGAACTACCAGACATACGTAGTTCTGGTCTAGAAACTTTAACTACTTCATAGGCAGAGAATGAAACGGTAATTTTCTTGCAAATCTAAGACATAAGCAGTTGTGTACCAAAGGGCATATATAAGGTCATTTACTTTCCCAATTGACTTGTTAGTAAAGATAAAAGTATTTGTTAAAGACACACATATATGAGAGCTCAACCAACTTTCTTGCATGTTACTTGACTAGACTAGGAAAAACTGTGTAGCAGGTGTAGAACCTATATTTACTTATCTACCGTCAACCGTGGCCACTACTATTACCGCAATGAAATGTGCCAGTGGAGAATATCCGGTCATACAGAGACACACAGAAATGTTATTATGGAATGTTAAGTACATACTCACATCATTTGGACATCTAAGAAATATTCATACATTGTTAGTTCCAACCCGAACCCAAGTCCCATTATTACCATCATCTTTATGATTTGATCTTCTGCTACTTCAACTCTTCAAGTTGTACAACAATCGTGCATACTTACATTAAGAATTTCCAGAATCTAACATAAACTAACAAGCAAACGAAGCTGACTGTTGTAAAAGTTGTGATTATTGTGAGTGAGTGCATTATACTTTTTGATGGTACAACTTTGCTCTAGGGTCTAGATCCCTGTGTCTGTGTAACAAACGCGAAACAATAGAATATAAAATAAAATGGCTATTACATATAAAATAATGCTATGAAAGGGAACAAAAATGTTGTTCTTCCAAAAGTGCTTGCATACAAACAATTGAGAACCATGACTTTTACGTAAGATCAGTTTAGAGATCGTGATTATCATTATCCCTTCTTCAAATGTATTACGACTGCTGATGCAAAAAAATACAAGTTCTTTTGTTGGACATTCAAATTCAGAGAAACAACCATAATTATGCTTTAAAGTTAAAACATTTTGTTATGTACTATACTAAGCTTATTTGCTTTCAAGAAATATAAGTCTGTCGTAAAACACATTACATATTAGCATTTCAGGCTTTGAACTCATGCTATGTATGCATGCAATTTTTGTGGTAAGGATTCCTAAAAAAGCCGGAAATCCCTCAAGGCATATCTGGACTCTGTGCTACTAACTAAATTGTAGGAAAAAGTGAGAGAGAACTTTTCATTTCCTCCTGTGATGATTACTTTTTTATTATTATTACATACCAACTACCATGCTGACTCACGGACAAAGAGTAGGGCTACCATTTTGGTTGGGTATTCATGTCCGTTTCTTCTCTGCTTTGTTGATATCACTTTTTCGTCTTCATTGTCAGTTGGTTGGTATACGGCTAAAAATTGCTACTTGCTCGTAAATGAGATATTCTACCGAGTGTAGTACTAATTGTCATGATACGAGAGCACGCTCTTTTTAACGCAGTTAAACATGGTAGTACGACAGTAGTAATCTTTTTATTCATCGTTTAACATTACATGTAATAACACAGCCTATTAATATAATGTACAAATACATTTATTCACGTAGCTCTGCGCAATAAAAAATATTACATTTTGTGTTGCATATGGTACTATTGTTTGGAATAGAATATTGTGTGTAGTTTTTTACTTAGGTTTTTGGCACTGATTCATTGACATTGTGAGAAAAAATCCTTTAAATCCTGAATCCATTTGCAGATTGTCGAAGCTTGTATTTAAAAAAGGGAACAAAAAAGAATGAATCTGTTTCTGAGAATTTTTAGGAGACAACAGAACGAATATATACACAGAATGTTTCATTTGTTTGTTTGAATTTGAAACTTGTTTTCTTTTAAAGCAGAAACAGGTTGATGAAAGCATGTTCAAAATATCCTTATTTCTAGTACCCAACAGCTCTAACATCAGCATGCCAAAGTTAAGCTTTTTTGCCCAATCATCCCACGTCGACCTGATTGATGAAGAAGAGCCTGATTTTAATCCGCTCTTCTTATGTCGTCGTCTCCAACTACTTAACTTACAACAAGCTTGTCGTCTCATCTGCTCATGCATCAAGTTCCTTTCACCGACAACTTTCTAGTTTAGCTTTTTAAACAATAAATACATAAACAAGCACACATAAAACTTGCATGATGATAATGTCGACGATAAAAAAAGATCATATAGCAGGATATAGTGCTTTACTATTCTGCCCTAAAATTTTAATATTATCTCTACATGTATGTCATACCATAACACAGTTTTAATGCGTCTTCTCCTCTGATTCTTCTACTTTGTAACACGAAATATTATACCATCACCACCAGCACCACTACCGCACCGCCGTCAGGAGGACTACTCATTAATAATTCAGACTGTGTGAGGAAGCTTTGTGGATAAGATAAATACTCTCTGTAAAACTGTGCGTTATATGGTTGCCGTGGTAGTTGTATAGTGTTTCACACTGCATCAGATCAGACATCAAGCTACCCACATGAATTGTCATATCTACAACTACAAATACAACACGTCATGGCAAGCTTTCCCCTGCTGCTTTCTTTATTTTGCAATAGCGTGCTATACAAAAAGTATATGCAAATAAAGAAAGGTAAATGTTAAAAACGTATGTGTTGCGTGTTTTGTAAATCTGCAAAGTCGTTTGCGTTTCAGACCAAAAATCTCACAAAGAAAATTTACAGCAACATATACTAGAATATATATGTATACTATGTTATGTCTGATCAGGATCAGACATCATTAGTAACAAGTTCTGTAGTCTGGTTCGGCTGTTATTGCTGTTACTGGGGTTTGTAATGATTATATGCACAAGATCTTCCAAGAAGATGTTTTTTGCATATTACATGAGGTTTTTTCTTCTTCTTTCTCACTGCTTATCTTGATATTTTATAAATGCTGCTGATTTTTTTGTGTTTTTAAAAGAAACATGTGTAGCTTAACGGAGTGTCTTGTAGAGATTAAGCGTAAGGATATCATATATCTACTCATCTTTTTTTGCGTCTTGCTAGACCGAGTGAGGAAAAGTGTGGAGATAAACATAAAACGCCAGAAAAAACATATTCTAAAAATCTACCGATCTCTCGGTGAAAGTTCTATCTCTGATCATTTTAAAACTTGACTTTTTATTAGGTTCCAGAATAAAACTTGCCAAGATCAATAAGTGGGGTGGCACAGAAGTCTGTCTGTCTAATCGTAAAAATAGCAATTTTATATAGCAAAGTTTCATAAAATTTTCATCGTAGGCAGTTTAAAGGTCGGAACTTCAAAATGTTCTACCCAAACGTTTCGACAAATTTTCATGAAAGTTTGCATTACCATGCAACCACAGGAAAAAAATTATATGCATGTTTGAATTGCCAAAAATCTTGATCCAAAGTGACCTGTTATTTGTAAAAGAGGTTTACAATACCATTTAAGATAATGTAGGTCATTCTGAAACTTTTCTACCAGAGGTTTCACTTTTTTTTTATCATAAGAGCCATTAGTGTCATGAACACAAGAGAGTGTATTATGCACGAAGGGAAATGAGCATGTACACATCATCATCGTCATGCTCATTGTTTCTGCCGGGAACCACGTACCCTTTCATTTTGCCGGAAAGCTGTTTTACAGAAAAGCAGAACAAGCCAGAGTTTGGATCAGCATGGGATTCAACATGCCGATTTATATATTCACTCGGGGGCTTAAACAATATCACCATTAACCCTTGTTTTTGCAGCAAGATAGGCATAAATTTTACATCAAGGTAAACACAAGATAAATCAAACTTTGTGTGTAGTAGTTGGTTAAGTGAAACGGTAGGAAATGGTATAGTAGATTGTTTGACAAACGGAAGAGCCCTTGTGTGGGGGAAGTGGGATTCACGGTTTTGTGTGTATGCAAGGACCAATTTGCATAAATTTTGTAATGAATTATTTTGCAAGAAAAAGCAGTAGTGAAACGGGAAAATGATTTTATAAAGCTGGTCAAAAAATGCTCGCAAGTATAAATGAGATTTACAAAAGAATTTATTAAAAATGAATGAATTCATGGAGAAGATTCAGGGTGCAAGTCAAAAAATGCTAGTAGGTCTCAAAGAAAAAGAATTATATCTAAGCACAAAACGAATTTGTTATGTTGGGATTAGGATGTACTTTTTTTTCCTGAAACGTAGTACAGTCTTGTGTAGCTACACAGTATTTACATATACATACAAAACATGCAAAATCATTTGTATTATTTTGAGATGAAGTTAAAACTTGGAACTTTACTAAATCCTTCGAAAGGTAATGGTAATGTTGTCTAAATACCTACGTAGACAACATAACAATATACAAATAAAACAACTTATATTTTCTGCTTGTTGGCAGGGAAATGATGGAGAAAAATTTAAAAGAGGGAGAAAGCAAGAGACAAAAATTATAAACGGAAGAAGACTTTCTTGTTCTGCTCACAGGAAAGGATGAAGTGAAAGGGATAAAGGAAGCTATTACGTGTGTAATGTAATTTCTATTTTAAGACTTTCAATAGGACCTCAAAAAGTTGTTGTGGTTGATTCAATTTTTTGTGCCTATCTTTCTCCTTTGCTTTTCTCTTTGCTTGGACCTTTACATCTGTACGTATTTACAAGAGTAAACCGAAGAAGAAGAAAACTATTGTAAACTTTACTCAGCTCCAGTCACAGAGTCAGACAGGCAGAGAGTCAGATGATCGTGAGCTCAGGGTTTGTTGCTGCTCAAATAGATACAGAATAAGAGAAAGTGGGACTGAGTCAGCTATTCAGGATTAGGTACACAAAATAAGAATAAATAGAAAAGTCTTCAGCTCAGTAGACCAACAACAACACAACAAAATAGACGAATGGCATACATTTTCTCATCTTATTTCCTAAGTAACCCCGTCCTTTTTTTTACTAATACTAGTATACTGAATGACTTCTTCGAATCCCAAAAAGCTAATCTTTTCTTACAACAAGCCAACAAACCAACGCAAAAATAGAAATAGTCATCTATCAAAAACTTTAAGAATATCAACATGTAAGTTCCTCTTTGAGTATTTATTTCTATTGAAAAAAGCAGCAAGCAAAGTTTACTAAAAAAAAGAAACTCTAGACGATCACGATCAACCAGTCACACAGCCAGTCAGCAAGGCAGTTTCATGTACAAGAAATTTCTCCGTATACTTTAAGAGAAGAAAATGTAAAATATGTATTTAGTATATAGCACCGGAAACATTGCATATTATTATTTTGTAGAAAAGGAAAGCAAAATGAGGAGCACTGAGATACAGTATATCCCACAACGAGAAGATAAGTCAAGACAGAAAAGAAAAGTGTTAAAAGAAAAAGAAGAAAAAAGTGTGTAAGTTAGCAAGTCTTTTTTTTCTGAGCCTTTTCATCCCGCAACACAGGCAACACGACCACCCTTACAACTCGCAATTCATCATGATCACCATCTTATCATCTTGCATACTTATTTAGGATATTATCCGAGGAAAATGTGTGCATGCCCATTCTTAAATGTATTTATGAAAAGAGTTCCAACTTTTTTCTTCTTTCAACTCGTCCCTACTCATCTCGTTCTAAATGAATAGGAATAAATGTTGGATAATATACACATATATATGTACCAAAATTCCTTTGCAAAACTCACATGTAAACGTAATTCATTCCTCAATAACCCTAAAACAAAATGTACGGCTAAAGGTAAGTAGTAACTAAAGCGAACTCTTAAAACTTCTCTCCCCTTTCTCCCACTTTCTGTGCATTATTTTTATGATCATTGCCAAGTAGTCAGTAGTCATGGTAGTCATGTACCATTGCTGTTTTGTTGTTACTACATAACTTGCTACACTATTTTTACGTCTTTCCTCTCTTTCTTCTCATGCATCAAAAAACTATCTTACTTTGACCAACCAAAGTGGAACAATGAGAGAGAAAGGACAACAAATGAATGATGATGACTGGCATGAAGAAAAAAGTAATTTGTGCTTCCTCTCTTTCTACTTGTTTCATAGCAGCAGAATAAACAATAAAAAGTACACCCTAAATCATAACACTATCATAACGCTTCTTGGTAGTACATAGGAGTATATTTTTATATAATAAGTAATGAATGATATACATATATGGATTTTATTTTCAATTCCATACTTGTCTCCAATGAAATATAAAGACTTGTTAGGTTTCTTGTTGTGGTGGTGGCAAGAGTAAAAGTGAAAGTAGCATGAGAACAGTTAGTAGATAGATATGTATGTAATTTGCAATCATCGAAAAAGATGGAGAGTTGCTGCTGCTACTGGTGGTGGTAGTATAGTAGCAGTAGTAGAAGAGTAACAAAGAAAGTCTTTTTTCTTTCATGGAAGAATAATAATAATATACGTATCCAGCTGTGGATTTAGTGTGTTCTAGTCGTTTAATTTATTTTCTTAACCCAGTTACAAGATTCATACCCAGCCTGCCTATGTCTCAGTTGTACGCTAGAAATTCTCTTTGGATAGCTTGACTTACTGAATACTCCGACGTGGTGGAAGGAAGTTGACTGGTTTTGTCGTTGTGTGCTGTGTCGCTGCTATAGTAAGTAAACTTTTACAAACAAAATGGGAAAGGAAAGAAAAAATACATCGAATCACTCTCCCTATCTGTATATGTATGAATGAGGGACAGAATTGTTATAACAGATGGACTGACTCAGAAAGTCAGATTGACTTTTATTACTATTATTATGCATCGCTGGAATGTAAAAAAGCTGTGCGATTTTATTTTAGTACATCACAATCACACTATCCCATCACCACACTTGTTTCACTATCACCCATTTTTATCCATTTGTTTTACTTCCGTTAACGGGTTATATGGCCTATGATGATGGTAACGTTTTAAGAAAAGTAGCACTTTTTTAGTTCCTTGCTATTTGCCGTTTGCCATTTAAAAGAAATCGTAGAATGAGGTTTAACAGTTCAATCAGTCTACCTTCCTCTCTTGTTGGAGTTGTTTGGTATGATTTTTTTTGTAAAGTAGATTAAATTTAGTTTGGTTTATGGCACAAAGTAAAGCAGGTGTACAAGGAGAGAAAACAGCAGGTGATGAAGTATGCAAGACAAGTAGCGTCAAGAAAGGTAAAGTGGAAAATTGAATGTAAATGTAATATGCTCGTGGAAGCTACGTTGACAAATTAAAGCGAGCGGGTAGTAGGATCCAGCCATAATACCCTTTTGAAATAATTGGCAACAGAAAGGAAAGATACAGTACACAAGTATCTATAAATGAGACAGCAATTTAGTATAATGTATATATCAGGACTATATTTAAATTTTTTGAGAGGAAGAAGCCGAAAATAAGAAGGGATAGGCTTGTTGGTGCAGGACTAATTGCTTTCTTCTTCGTCATTGGCCGTGCCTTTTTAAACCGATAGTCTGTGTAGTAGATCTCCAGTTTATAAAAGCGGGTGAATAAAGTAAGGTATGGCGGCAATCATGATGGTAATTCTTGTCGCGTCGTAGTGTGAACAACAGAAAAAATCGTCACTGCCAACTTTATTCGCAAATCTTTTCCCTCTTGTTTTGCTACTTTATCTTACAATTTTCTTGGTAGTCTATTCTGTGTATTTTACGCTTTCAAAATGAGTATGTAGAGTAAAAAAAAGAAGAAAATAGTATCGGTTTATTCCGTTTTTCCCCCCAGCGTTCCCTCATTTCTACAACATTTTTTAAGTAGAACGAAGGGGAAAAAGACGTACTTGTCCAAGTTTACGTATTATTTGGTTCAATGTTACTTGTTTTCCATAAAACAAAAAAAGACATGATGACATGAATATTCAGAATGTACAGACAATTGTGCAATCTTCCAAACACAGGGAAACATGTTATGTCATATCATATTTTCAAATCCAGTCTATGTCTTTCCTTTTGGTTGGAATTAGCAAAATGACACATTAATAGGCACAAAATATAGGTTGCTGCTGCACTACTCTCCGTTAAAAAGCATTTTTGTTGTTAGTTTTACGACCAAAAACTCTCTGCGAGTGAAATAATTTAATAATGAAAACGACAACCATCTACTCCAGAATTTCAGTTTCAGAATCGGCTGCTAAAATGTCAAACGTGCACGGCAAACAACATTTACGCATTTTTCACGTTATTTGAGGAACATAAATTAAATCTGTGAAACAAGTTTTTTTTAAACGAAATTGAGTTATCTTTAAAAGGAAAGAGAAACTAGAAGAGCTGTTGTTGTTTGTGTATTAAATAGATTCAAACTGCTATTTTAACAGCGTGCTTGTTCAAAATATTTGAGAACCGTGTGAAAGTGGCGTGATGAGGTGAATGCACACTTTTTGATATTCATGATCACAACGACATGATCCCCCCACATATTATCCTCCAAAGGGCATGAGCCTTAGTCCCCTTGCCTAAAGACAAAAAAAAGTAAAAGTGAACTAGGGTAAGTATAATAGTAGCATTAGTACAAATATATGCTTCCTTTTCCTTTCCGTTTGAAGAAGATGAAGAAGCTTCTTGCCGTTAGACGACAGCAGACGAGTAATTTTCTACCAGCATTACACACAGTTCAGCAGGTGTGTAGTTATAATGTGGCAGTGTAGAAACGAGAGTAGATATGATGATTAAAGTAAGAAAAAAGGAAGAGGATGAAAACAAAGTAGAGAAATTATTTTGAGCAAAGGGAACGAAGTTCCATTTTCTTTCAACCAACCAGTATGCACGCACACAGACAGAGTATAGTCTGAAGGCAGTTGCTCTAGTACTATGCACCCGTCCAGGTAGACTATTGCAGGGTAAAGGGAATATTTGTCGTTGTCGCAGAACAACAACTACCTTGTTTTCCTGACATGAAATATGAGAGTTTAAGCTGACACAATACTGAAGGTGTAAAATAGGACGAGCACTAGAACCAAGACGAGGCGTTTGAAAATGATATTTTCTCCAGCGTCTCTGTTGGGAGGATACAGTCGGGATTTTCTTTACTTCACAGCAGTCGCCAGTCCTCCTACAAGACTCAGGTTAACGCTTTATTATTGCATATAGGCTATATGCTAAGAGATGGAACAATGAATAATCTTTTCTTTAAAACGGAAATGGCAAAGTGTAACAAAATTGGTTATTATTTACAGGAAAACAAATTACACAAGTTGAATGTTTGCTTTCAAGTCGAGTCTGTTTTGAATAATGTTTGTTGAATTTTTAGTTAAGTAGACTGAAAAGGCAAACCTAAGTTAATTTAATAAAGGAAGCTGGAAGCAACCTCTTTCAAATTTAATTTTAAGTGAAAATTGTAGACAGAGCTTGTGAAAATTGATCAGAGCTTTTCCAAGTTGCCAAAACAAGTATTGCCTGAAGTTAGTCTTGTGATCACCGTAGCATCTTCTTGTTTTTGCTCATTTAAACTAGTGTCTTGACTTTTTAATTTGCAAAAAAAACCAAATCTTGCGTCATAGCATATAGGTGAATCGCATTAGACCTTGGTAGTATTAATTTATATATTTACATACGTGCACTATTTATATAAATAGTAAGGATTTGGGTAGTAAGTATGTAAGCACATGACTGTATATCAAATTGGTCTGTTTAGCGTTTTCTAAAAATTCGGGGCAATTTGACGCTTCAAAGTAATACTTTTCAAATTTAAATTCATGTAGCTTTTCAAGCTTCGACCATTCTTCGACTCAATTTAGGTCTAGGTATCTTATTTTTATATGCCAAGCATCTACGTAAAGATGCATGTGCGTATGGAAAAAAGAAATATTGATGCAATAATTACCAAATTTATTGTCAATCCAGCCCAGTTTTTAAAAGTATAAGACGAAGTTAAAGATTCTATAGACTTTCAACATCAAATTGAGGTTCTTTAAGTTTGGAGCCATAGCCAAAGTGAATATCATACATAGCTACAGATACAGGCAACATACGTAGGTTGTTAGGTACTAAATGAGCCGACTTTGATTTGTTGTAACTTTGAAAATAGCAAATGAATTGAAGA
>JAQIWN010005022.1:0-10421 GCA_034699025.1 Entomobrya cf. arborea Gr-Col-00668 | reverse complement strand
CATACAAAAATTAGCAATGGTCCCATACGGACCATTGCTAATTCTTTAGTTGAGGTCTGATGACCATTTTGCAACAATAATCATTGTCATTGTAATGGCTTACGGGGTCATATGCGGGGTACATAGTGAAGCTCATATACAGTACAGTTGAAATACAGTAGCCAAGTTGGCCAGTCAACTAGAAGGTTTGAACGAGTGGTACAAAAACGAATATTAAAAACATTCCGACCCATCTATTTTCAATGCGGGGATATTGGTCTCATTAATAAGGAGTTTAAGCTACGTTTCTTCACTAGTTGAGAATACTTAGGACTTAATTTTAACGGTGATGGGTATTATTTAAAATTAAAAGTGATTGTACAAAGCTCTTTTGCATGTTTCACCACAAAAAATTATTTTTGTTTTAAGTAAATTTTATTTTAGCTGAAACTATCAATTTAATAGGATAATATTTACGTAGTTCTCTGTCTTGATGAATTGAATTTAGTAACGCAAAAAACTGCAAAAAAGTAAGGTAAAAAATAACGATAGCATTAATCAATGCATGTTAACATAGAAATGAATTTTTTGCACATGAATATTTTCTTTGGTTTTTAATGTATTTGTTTGTACTTTTTGCAAAATTTACTAACATAGTCAACAGAATATTTAATAATATAAGCGTCTTTATATAAAAGTGTTTGACTTATGTTGCTTTCTTAAAGGATTTTTTTCATTTATTATCTTACTCCAGAACTGCTTGGTATTGGAATAAAGTAACTTCAACATTTTAATTGTACCTTAACGAACGTTGGTACACGCCAAAATGACGATCTCTGCTTAGCAAAATAAGGTAAAGCTGCTATTTAAGTTTTAGTATTTAAAACTTTTATTTAAATAGTATCTCTTTGATTTATATGGTTATGGATCTACTGCCACATGTAGACAAATCTATAAGACTAAAACAGGGCTGTTTGCGCAATCTTGAAGACCTATCCATGTTAGGTATAAGTATCTTTCATATTCATAACAGTTTAAATAGCAATGCTAGCAGAATTGGACCTTGCGCAATAAATAAAAATTTAATTTGTAATAAAAAAGGAAGGAACTAAAGAATTTGAATGAATAAAATATACTGAGCTTCGAGCTTTGAACTTCTGAGCACTTTAAAGGGTTTCAACCAGGCATGGCTAAACCCGCGGGTTTGGGGTTATTTGTTTTAATACGGGCAATGGGTTATAACGGGCTGGGTAATATTCTCCCTTTATAATTTGAATTGGGCACCCTTTATACTACTCAATGGTGCATATATGCTCCCATGTTAATTTGATTAAACCCAAAACCCGCTCCCAAAAGATTTCAAGTGGGTACGGGTTTTAACGGGTTACCCGTGGGTAAACCCGGGTTGGGTTAAAACTAGTAGCCATGCCTGATTTCAACAAAAATGCTGATCAAACTTGGTTTCCATGAAATTTTCTTTAACCAACTTGTATCCCAAAAGTTTTATTACTCCACTTATCCCATATATTTTGATTTAAAATTTAAAGAATTTAAACCAATTTCTAATTTCCACAGTCTTTGCTTATTCTACAATTTTTTAACATTTATTATCATATTTTTTTTATCACCTTTGGCATTTTTTCATCTAATTGTAATCAAAGGAATTTTTGAAACTAATTCTATTGAGTTAAGCACGCTTTTCTTTGTTGGTATTTAGCTTACACCTTGTTTGCTATGCCAAGCGCTCTATATTTTACTTTATTTTAATTGGGTAGAGCTTGCCCAATACTTCAACAAATTATTATATGAGATAAACAGAAATCAGAGAAATTCAAGGCTTACAAATGATGTATCACTAAGTGATGTACTAAAAGAAACAATAAAGGATAAGAATTCAGAATATTGCAGTAGATCAAAATTACATATTTTGTAAATAAAATGCTAATAATCGTTCAAATTTAGAAGCCAGATCTATTCTTAAAACCAGACGAGGTGACCTTTTGGGATTGATTGCAAATGTAGCAATTATAAGCTTTGGAGTTGCGCCACTAAGTATATTTCTGGCTGCCTTGATTAGTGAAATGGGACAATTTGCTTTATCATTAGGATATATTTGGCCCCGGAAAAATCGAAGTGACTTGGCTCGTTTGTTTTGCCGCATTACAACAAGCAGTTTAAGTACAATTGTTGGAACTGAATGTTGTCGTAAGTTTCAAATAGTTTTTATCAACATGGCAGTTGGTGTAGTTTGTAATAGCAATAGGGTCACCCTATTGCGGCAACGTTTTCATACATCTACACCTGCAGTTGCAATATCTGAATACAAGAATTTCCAGAGGTTACACAACATGGTGTATCAACCAATGGCTGATATAATTTTTGCATCATGTCAATGTGGTACACTTCTTGTTGTATTGACCCTTACAGGTTCACTAATTGGTTGGAAATTCTTATCCCCATTGAAATATTATATTGTCGCATTCTTGGCAATAATCATCATCGTCATTGTGATGGAACATGCTGTAAAATGTGATCAAAGTAGTGAAGCCCATCTAAGACAGTTAAAATATTATAGCCAAGGGATCCAGTCAACTGGAAGGTTTGAACGGATGGTACAAAAACGAATTCTAAAAACTTTGCGACCCATCTATTTTCAATGCGGGGATATTGGTCTCATTAATAGGGAGTTTAATTTATGTTTCTTCACTAGGCTAGTTGAAAATACACAGGACTTACTTTTAACGGTTATGGGTTTTATTTAAAATTAATATTACGCAAAAAAATTGTTAGCATTTTGGGATTTTTCGTATGCAATCTCAACATGTAGTTTTAAAAATATTTAGTTAAGTATTTGAACAATACTTTACTTGTGTTAAAGGGACAAGCCCAAGAATCCTTGTCCAGATGTTCCTTTTCGTGTGAAAACCTTTTTTGTTCTCAGTTATGTACTTTTAGGTTTTCCGACCTCGTTCTTTTTCAATATGGTTTTTATTGTTGACTTTGATAACAGATTTTTGAAAAGGAAAAACATTCTTAATAATAAATTAGAAAGTATTTATATTTGCTTCTTTTTATGTTTGTTTTAGATTGTTTTTAATGTTTACCTACTGAGTCATTTGTATTTGATTGTCGAAATTTAACATAAGGCTAGCTAAATTAACTAGTAATTTTTACTTGTATACATAACACAAATATTTTCATTTGAACTAATTGTAAAGTTATTATAATTATTATGCAACATTTATTTTTTTTAAGTGCAACATTCATTTAGCTCGTTCAAGTATATATACTTAATACTAAATAAATCCTATAAACATTTAAATTACGTCCTGGGTATTCAATACTAGCCTTACAAAGAAACTCAACTTAAAATTTCGATCAATGTGACAAACGTCACCACATTGAAAATCGATTGCTCGCAATGTTTTCAATATTCGTTTTTCTTCATTTTGTTCAAATTTCCTAGTGGCCAGGTTTACTTGACTAATTTGACTACGGAATTCTAACTGCAATATATGTGCTTTACTATTTTCCTCACATTGTACAGCATATTCAATCGCAATCCTAGCCAACATAGTAAACAAAATCCATAATAAAATAAACTATTTTATTTAACATTGGTTGGATTGAGCTGCTATTTTAAAGTTTGATGATTAGATTAACCGGAATTTTTTTTGATACATCTTAATCTAGATTTTATTGATAGTGGATTAAATTAAGTTTGTAATTTTTATTATTTGTCAAAACATTTCATTGAACTATATATATTTTCTATATCCTATTTAACTCATACATGAGGTAAACTGTACAACTTTTCTTGTTGATGCATAGAACTGGGACACATACATGATACCAAAAATTAACAAAGTTAATCTTGTTTTATAGCATTTTCGTATAATTAGACAGGATTGGGTAAACAGGTGGTGGATATGCATTTCAATGGCGGGGATTTATTTATGGGATGAATGTGCCTCTGGATGATGGAGTACTTTATGTCAATTATTAGTAGAGTAGAAAGACAGATAATTAAGATGTATGTAAAGACAGAGACTGACCATAATAAAAATTGAATTTCAATGCATAAAATGCTTAACCTGGCCATAGGATTATTGGAAAAAAGTGCAAATGTACAAGTATTCCATATTTATAGGAAAGGCTGAGAAACTCAAAATTTGAAAGGGTTAAACGAAGTAAAATGATAAATTATCTTAAAAATAAAGCAATAATGCTATTTAAGTTGTATTGAATAAAAAACCTTTTTATTAGCGTCTCTTTGATTCAAATTCAAATTCAAATGTTCTTTATTGAAACGTGTCTTGCTAATTTCACAGTACAGCATGGAACCATGTTCTTCACTATGTGACACGGTGAAATATATACTCTATACTATTTTTCATGTATTCTTTTGTAAAATGTAATCCCAACGAAAAATCTCTAGGTAATTTATTCAGTAACTTTACAGATCTATACGATAAGGAACAGTTAAATAATTCAGATTTAAACATTGGTAAAATTCTTTTTTTAAAGGTTCAAATAGCTTGTCAACAGAACCACTTTCTTCGCATTCTAATAATTTTTTCTCACGTTCATTTTGCAAAACATACTTTAAAGTAACATAATCTCGTCTTTCAATTACTGTAATATAATCAAATTGTTTTAGTACATCTTCATACATACATATTTTTATATTTCTCGATTTTCGTTTTAACTTACTTCGTTTTACAATACGCGGATACTGAAATTGTAACAAAAATCTGTTTATTTTGGCTTGTAACATTTTCAACTTGTAATCAGATTGTATAGCCCATAAATTTTGCACCATATTCAATGACAGAATGTACATATGAACTAATCATCGATTTCATCACATTTACACCCATAAATCGTTTGATATCAGATAATTATTTCAGTCCTTGTGTAACTTTTTTTGAAACTTGCTCGTAGTGTTTATTGAACCCCATGGTTCAAACCATAAACCCAAATATTTAAATTCAAAAACTCTGTTAATTACATTACCATTAATAATAATTTGCTGTACATTTTCTTCATTAATTGACTTGTCTCTACATTTTTTTGAAAAATCATAAATTCGGTTTTATCAAAATTCATTTGAACTTTGTTTTCTGTACACCAATCATTAACCTTTGCTAGTTCATCATTCAAATTTGTTATTATTTCATTAGCGTTTACACCTGACTGTGTTGATTTGTTGTATATTGATCTACTGCCACGTGTAGACGTTTCTAAGGTAGTACCATAACTCTACCTTATTTAATATAATATTAGAAAGCAGGTTTAGCGTCCCGATTGTATAAGCTACATTACTGTAAAGTCAATACTAAAGTTGAAAATCTTGCGCAATCTTATAGTTCTCCCTTTGGTTTGGCACAAGTATAAGAAGTATTCAGGCTAATATAATTACCAATATCTACCGACTTGGATCTTGCGAAATAAAAATAATGTAGAAAAAAATATACCATTAAAGATTTATAATTTTTTACATATTTTCCAGCCAAAATAATTCGAAAAATAACCCAAAATGTTTTTTTTCACAGCTTTAGTCGCATTGCGACGTTTAAATTATAACTTGCAAACACCGCGGCTCATTATTTGAGAAATAATGCTTAGTAAACTTTGTTTCTTTGCCATTTGTCTTAATCAACTTGTGTCCCAGCACTGTTTTTACTCCAAATATCCCCTTTTATTTAATTTGAAACTTCAGAAATTTGATTACATCTCAAACTTCCGAAGTCTCTGTTCACTCTACAATGTTTTAAACTTTCTTGTTACGTTCATTTTGTGGCCTTTGTCTTTCCTTTATTTAATTGTTGTCAAAGGAATTTTTGAAGTAAATGCAATTGAATTACGTACACTTTTCCTTGTTTTAATTATACTAACACCTTGCCTCCTATGTGTATCTATTTATGTTTTACTATATTTTCATAGAATAGAACTTGTAGAATATCTGAACAAAGTATTCTTTAATATAGATAGATGCCAGAAAAATATAAGCAAAGTCCAAACTATAAATGTCATATCATTTAATGATGTTCTCAAAGAAATATCAAAGGGTAAGAATTGAATAAATAAACAAGTAACTTAATCAATTATTGAATCATATTTTTGTGAAAGTTAAAGCTGCATTTTTTGAAAAGCATTTGCTTTTATTTTCTCTTTGTAGAAGTCAGATCCATTTTAAAAACGGGACGAGGTGACTACTTGGGAGTAGTTACAAATTGGACCGTTATCAGCTTCACAATTTCACCTTTTAACACATTTTTAGTTTGCTTTATCGCTGAAATGGACACATTTGCATTATCATTACGATATTTTTGGCCCCACCAAAATCAAAATATTTTAGCTCGTTTCAGCTGCCGTCTTACATCAAGCGTTTTAAGTGGTATTGTTGCATTGGAATGTGGTCGCACGTTTCGTATAATTTTTATCTGTATGGTACTTAGTACACTTTGTGCTAGTACCAAGGTAACCCAATTACGTAAGCGGTTCCTTACATCTACAGCTTCAGTTTCACTATCTGAATATCAATGTTTCCAAAGAATACACAACATGCAGTATCCAGCAGCTTCTGGCATAGTTTACGCATCATATCAATGTGGTACTCTACTTGTTGTACTGACTCTTACAGGCTCATTAATTGGTTGGAAATTTATGTCCCCGACGGAGTACTACTTTGCCCCATTCATGGCGACATTGGCAATAATTATCATTGTCATTGCGATTGAATATGCTGTAAAATGTGAAGAAAATAGTAAAGCACATATATTGCAGTTAGAATTCCGTAGTCAAGTTAGTCAAGTAAACCTGGCCACTAGGAAATTTGAACAAAAGGTAGAAAAACGAATATTGAAAACATTGCGAGCAATCGATTTTCAATGTGGTGACGTTTGTCACATTGATCGAAATTTTAAGTTGAGTTTCTTTGTAAGGCTAGTATTGAATACCCAGGACGTAATTTTAATGGTTATAGGATTTATTTAGTATTAAGAATGTATACTTGAACGAGCTAAATGGATGTTGAACTTCAAGAAATAAAATTTTGTATAATAATTATAATAACTTTACAATTAGTTTAAATGAAAATATTTGTGTCACTAAAATCAAAATCATTAAACATTAAGGTATACGAGAACTTGTTACAAATATTTTTTGATAATTAATTTAAAACCTTTTAATTTTAGAATTGCTGTTTTACAAAGGATATATAAATTCGAACAATACTGTTTTAGTGAGTCATGGAGTTTAAAAAAAATCAAATAATCACAAATTCTATACCTATCTAAGTGATTTTGTTATTAAGTTGCAGTAGTTGGTTTATTACTTTTTTGAAATATGTTGACCAATTTAAATCTCCCGTTTCCCGATGCGTTGTACATACTTGACTCATAGTGTAATGACAAAAAATATTTCAAAAGATCTCAATAAATTTTCTCAAATAAGTTTTTTCCTCATTTAGTATGCATGGTGACGCTTTTTACTACCCATCTTCCATTGGTTACCTCTGACCTAAAATTCAATAGATTAGTTTGCTATGTAATACCTGTGTACCGAATTCGGAAAGAATCCGCCATGACAAAAACTTAGGATACGGACATACAGACACGTTGAAACTATAGAGCAGCTTATGCCCCTTAATAATTCATTTATGTCATTTAATCAGCACAAAAGAATTTTACGATGCCTTTCTCAAAATTTCTGCAACTCTAAACTTCATATTGTTTTATCTTGTTTGTTATTTCACTAAAAGGTACATCCTAATACTTGGGTTACATTACATTAACTAGTAAAACTATTGCTTATGTAGTTAGGGATTAATGTCTCTGTCGATTACCGTAAATTGAATCTATAAAAGTAATATTTATTCGAAGTCGACTTAATATTCTTAGCATCGTATTTTTTTTACAAATTATCACTTAAAATTACTACTTAAAAAGAAATTATATCATTTCATTTTAAAGAGAAGTCACGCCATCTCGATTGTTCAAAACTTTTTCCGTCACAACTGTATTTTTACAAAGATTCTTCGATTGAAATGAGCCATATCTACAACACAGCAGTAGCATTACATGCACCATGTTTCATAATATAACCAATCTGGCTATTTCAACATTCCAAAACTATTTATTTATGACTGTAATTATTTTGTATAATGGGCCATTGTGTAACTCGAATTCGAAGAAGGAATCGTCTATCCTTGAAACTATCTGTGAAACAATAGAACAATTCGATTCTCAAGTTTCATTCAGGGCAATTTTTGTGTCGTTTCTTTGGAAATGCATTCACCTAAATTTAGAACTCGAATGGTACGACATTTGTTATATTCATCGTTTACTCCATTGTAAGCCGAACGTTTCGAAAGTTAATATTCAGTAATATTAAAAATAAAACACCTTTTATAATCTAATATCCAAGTCCTTCCAGTGTTCCAACTATCCATAATTTATTTAAACTCAAAGGAAATTTTTTTTGAAGAAATAAACATGAGTGATCAAAGAGATGTGTCATCCACTCTTATCAACGATTTAATTTCTCCTGATCAATGTCAAGAGCTGGAATTAAATAACTTCAACCAGATCCAACACGATGATGGACCAGCTCAAGCCCCCCAACCTTGTCCATCGGTAAACTCTCAGCCAGCTACTTCTATTGAACCACAACAACAAGGAAATAATGCCTTGTCCAATGATGATGACCATTTGTTGTCAACACAGCTACAAGAGGCTCAGAAGCAGATATCTATCTTAAAGGCTTCTGTTGATACAAAGGAGAAAATCATAATGGATCTGAGAGAGGAGATCAGGAAGTTGAAGAGTTCCAAGAGAGAGAAAAATATGGACGAGGGGAATGTGGAAGAATGGCTTGAAACTACCCTGAAAGAAGCAAAGAAATTGATGCTGGAGGAAAACCCAATCACCGCTACACTGAAGATGATAATACACGAGCAAGTCCAATTTCATACTTTACGCGAAGAATCAACACTTTATCGGCTGATACGTGAACAAGAGAATAAAGAACGGCAGTCAGAGTAATGGATTAAATGTAAGTGATATTTAACTTTAACTAAAAACTAATTTAAGATTATTGCTTATTACGATTCTGCTAACTATTATGTATTTAATACTTAAAATATAGTACGGCAAACTAACTGTGCGTTCATTTGTATTTTTAGTAACTGAAATTGGCATCAGCAGAGCATCTCATCTTTTGAATGACTTATCACCCCAAACATGTGTCTATCAGTCAATTATATTTAATCTGAAAGCTAAAAATTTTGTTAATTAAAATGTCTTTAATTTCAAGTAAAAATTATAGGATTGAACCAAAGTTCAGATGGCATCTATTTATTCTATAATATTTTAAATCACTATTAATTTAGTTTAAAGCATCAATTTTAAAATTATACTAGTTTTTGATAAAAATTGTGTGTGGTAGTATTTTGTATTCAATTCGAAAAATATTGGTTTAATAAACAATTTGATTGTCTAAATGAAAGGAATATGAGATTTTAAAGGGTGTTAATATGTTAGCTCATGGGTAAGGACAAATTTGGTTTTATGGAAAATACAGCTGAAAATTCCTTAGGTATTGACGGTAGTCTTACCATTAGTTCTTTAAATGTCGGCTAGGGTACTTATGTTAATAAAATGATAGTGAAATAAAAAAGGCTACATATAATTAAATTTAAATTCATATATACATTCGTCGACTTATATATTGAAATAAAGTTTTTTGATGCTTTTAAAAGAAGAGTTATTATAATGGCCAATTTTGGATCAAAATTCAAAAAAAATTCTGTCTAGTTTTGTTAAGCTAACCGATTTATGTATTCTAGTGAAGGTTTCTGCTCAAATGGACTACTCTGAAGGAAGTTATGGCCGTTTAAAGCTAGCTTAAAATGAGCGTATTTTCCCCCAAAAAAATTGAAATTTAATTTTCGAACCGTTATTACCGTTAACCGTCTGACACTTCTCAGAGTTAATGGAAATGCAATGTCATTCGAATAAAATAACTTAGTTGAGTAATAAACAACCATCATTCATTAAATCAATCATAAAGAATATTTGTAATAATTTCTTGCATATTTGAATTTAATTTTGGCTTAACGATTTTTATTTTACTTGATATGCTAACATAGGTAAATACTTTATTGAATTACAACTCAGGTTAAAAAAGTATTAAAAATATGAGTTTGAAAACTCTGCGATAAGTATTATTACCTATACATATATTATGTTATTTAAATTATTGGCATGATAACCAGTCGCATGAAGTCTCATGCAACTCTATGAAATTCCAGTACCTCAAAATATGTAATCTGTATATCCTAACCATGTTTGCCATTATAATACATGCATCACATTTAGTCGCAGGAAACCAATAAATGTGATATAAATAATTGAGCAATATTGTTAAATTATAAATTA
>JAQIWN010005021.1:0-10421 GCA_034699025.1 Entomobrya cf. arborea Gr-Col-00668 | reverse complement strand
AAATCTTGCAAAAAATAATTACAACGAATATGATCAGTTCCCATTCTTACTTACATACTTACACTCGGAAAACTATATTCAATTAGGCCTAAGTAATGGTTCCAAAAAAATTAAAAAACATGTAAGATTACATTCATTCAAGCTTGCTGCAAATATTTTCAATAGACAAACAAAATAATGTACATAACTTTAAAAACTTATTATGTAAATATTCAAAAGTTTTTTCCAGTTTATCCAGAATTTTTACTCCGTCATGTACATTTCATGCTAAAGCGATTTAAAAAAGCATAAGTCAACTATAACGCTGACTAAAAGAGTGGGATTTGGTGGTGGGCATACTGCATGCAGAACAAAAATGCATTTTTAACTCTATTTATCTGTGTCATCTATTAAAAACAGATAAGAAGAACTAATATATCATCACACGAATTCATTAATGTGCTCATCTTTCAAATCTAAGGCGCTCCAATATTGTTTGGGAATAATAATTCATCAATTAAATTATAACTTTACCAATTCAATTTCCATACAAAAAATCACGATATCGAAGTAAACTAAAATAAAGCTCAGGATCTCTTTTACCCTTGAAATTTGCCCTACCCCACAGAGAATTTTGATTTCATTCCGAGCTTAAATCCATGAATAAAAACATCAATCAATTTAAAAAAATATATATTTCAGTCACAAGGAATTATTATTGCAGTCCAGTCCCTTATCTTTTCCAAAACCTCCTTCAGATTCTCAACGGTCGTTTCAACCTTAAACTTTGGTAAGCTCACTTCAACTTGACGCTTTGTAGTCAATGACAAAGCTTTTACCATCTTGCTAGACACTCCCGATATTTTTCTGGATCCTACCCAAGCCACCCACAACTTTGGCCTGAATAATAACCAACTATGAACTAAAGCTCTACAAAATTTGAATTTTAGGCCGTAGCAATTGTAATTGATGTTTATAAAAATACTTTTAATTACCAGCATGCATCGTCCTAAGTTTTTAAATTGATTGGTTGTATCACTTTATTGAATTTTAAGAATTCGCCAGCAAAGAATGAAGCTAAGAAGAAGTCAAAAAGTGTCATGGTTGCGTTGTTGTTCGAAAACATTCATGAGTATCTTGACAGCATTGAAATGTTTGAAATAACGTCGCTAACTAAAACGCTTTTTTGTTTCTCAACGTTCGAAAGAGCACACTTGTTGTTCAATCATTATGAAATTACCCACGAGAAAGGAGAGAAAACGAATATGTTCACCTGTGAGCATTGCAGTGAAAGTGTTACTTTCAAAGCTGCTGTCAATTATATCATAACTAATCATCTGTCAAAAACCATTTAAATTTAAAAAAAGGTATGAAATGGACTATTGATTCCGACACTATATTTTTTTTCATTACATAAATTTACCTCGCTAAATGAAGATAAATCATTAATCATTTTCAGTATGCATGTGAAATAACAAACAAACTTTCGCTATTTGTAAATATTTTTAAAAATAATTTTGTAGTTTTATGGATTAAAAAAACACTTATTTTAATAAAAAGGAAAACATAAAGTATAAATACCATTCAATTCAAGTTTTTATTTAAGATCAAGAAATAAAAAATGTGGCTGATCCATATGAGGGGTATAGTAATTTAGGGATACTTGATTATAGGTAAAAAAAAATTTTACATGTCATAATAATGATACATTTAAACCAGATGAATGATAAAATTTAATAGTTAACGTCATGGAATATTTTTTAATTAGATTTTCTAAATACTAAATATATATTAAATCGGTTTTTAATTACATTTAATACAAATACACACAAAGCAAAACTGAGAGCTTGGCTTACAAAATGTTGTTAAAGATTTTCAGTACTCCAAACACATATCTTACCAATTTAAGCGTTAAGGAAAACTGCAAATATCAATCAAGAAACGTCGGGTATAATAGATGATTCCGTTGAAGATCCCCGGAACTGAAAAGTCGTTTAGTACAAAATTAACATTCAAACTTTGTGATGATTCATGTGCACTTGGTTTGAGTCTGAGAAAAAATGCTCAAAATTGTTAATTTAATTGTAAATCTACCGCAGTTTTTCGATGACGCTACATAATTTTTTTTACATTATGTACTACTTTTTAAGAAGTTAATTTGAAAGATTTCAAATCATATTCATAATAAATAAAATAAATTAATTAATATTCACAAGTCAAATTCATAAAAAAGAATCCTCACCTTCTAGTCATTTTCAATATCTGCTTTCGTCTTTAATTTTAGATTAGTTGAGTCGACTTCCAGCATTCTCCATGAGGTCAGCTTGTTTTTCTTTCAAGGTTGGATAGGAAGATGCATCAGTAGTTCTGGGATCTGAGGTGAATCACTCACACATTTCACATCACATTTCTGTAATTTCTCAAGGTTTGTATTTGAGAAATGGACGATGTTTGACAACGAGATGATTTCGGGCTTTTTCCCTTCCAGAAAGTTGGTCGGAGCAGAATGAACATTTAATATTTTACATCCAAAACTTCAAACGTGTCAAGGACTCCTTCCAGCAAGTTGATATCAAAATGGTTGAACTGCTGGAATTGGAATGTTTACAATTTATTTTAGTTGCACGGATGAAAAGTATTTTGCAATGTGGTAGGCCATGTCGTACTAAAAGAACTCGAATTTACTGGTGAACATTTTAACTTGGAAGATGTGTAAGTGGATTGCAATTTATTTGAAGGATTCGGAGGATCTTCTTCTTGCATTGCAAGTGGTGGTGCTGTTGGCAATAATGACATTGCATTGCCACTGGTGACGTAGTTATCACAATGTACATTAACGAGCGGTTGTACTGAAAATTCAAAGATTCGTTTTTTGATACAAAAAGTTTGAACATTTAATAGAATATTTAAAAAGAAATTGAAAAATCCAAAACCTTCTGCTGATGTTTCTCTTAGATTTTCTTCGTGCGACTGGGTGAGATATTCCTGGGCGTCTAATGGTGAAGGGTAACCCTGGACTTCCAGTTGTGACGAGTACGGATGCATTTGGGCTTCCAAATGTAAAATAGGGAAATCCTCCAAACTTATGGGCGAAAACAAATCTGGTAACATGAAAATTACAAATTGAAGTCAATTACAGCTCTGTATATTTTTTGTAATGATTTAATTTAATTTACAAATTGTGTTTTTACCTGACTCAATTTGTAAATCGATGTTATTCTTCACCCACAATCTTTGAAACCGGCATCTTCTTCGTCATCTCCTGATAAGCCTCATAACTTTGCTTCAAATTACTTCCAAATCTTCCCCGTCTTCTCCACCTCGCCTTCCTCCAATCTTTACGCCTCCTCATCCTTACATTTATCAGTTTTCGAACTTCCCAATCGATTCTCAACCTCGACTCGTGAATCGTTTTTATCAACCCAATCATTATTTTTACCATCTACATACACTTTACTGGTTCCTCTACAAACGTCTCCACACATCTCTTGATTATTCCACGAACTAATTGGATGCGTGTAAACTCAAACAAAGAGTGTGGAAAAATTATAAACCTAGTGAATTTTTTATTAGCAATACTAAGAAAATGAATGCATTTAAGTATATTATTAAAATAAAAACCCACCTTGCAAGCATTTTTCTAAGTTGTAGTGTCCTCACTAGATCGTTTCCACTCTGCTCAAACGATAATTTTACACTTAAAAATTATGATTTTTCTCAAAATAATTCTTCACGTTTTTAGAAACTTAAGCTGTTGTCAATTAAGAACTTTTTTATCTTACAGCATTTCAAATGCTATCCTTTACTTGTACACTTTTTAAAAGTATTTTATCCGTATAAATATTTGTGAAAACGTTTATTTCAGTCACTTTGTGGAGACATAAAATGTCATGTCAGTAAAATATAATGATAAAAAAATAAGTTATAGCTGGCTAGAATATTCTAAACTCATAAGAATGTGAAGTGAGGGTATGACCATTATCCACATCACTTTGCTAACCAGTTGAAAAAAGTAATTCAAGTCATCCTATTTCCACTGTGGTGCAATGCACATCCATCCATACAATACAAAAAAAAAATCCAAAATAACAGATGAAAAATAAAACGTACAGGATTTACTGATCTGGATATGTACTTGAATTATAACTGAATCATATCTCATGCTAACGCTATTCTATCTCTGGTGTCTGGAAGTACTTCTTAATGAAAACTGAGATTTTTTTTGTTTATCTGAGTTGCATATTAGGCCATTCACTGAAGTTTACTTTTAAAATGTAAATGTTGAATTTCTCTTTGAAGACTACTATATATTTTAAAAGCTCCTTCTACCTTACCTAGTTTACAATATTACCACAAAGCTGTAAAAGCTGTGTGATGATGGGAAATGATTACAAAGCAATTTTTGATGGAAAAGTAGTGCTGAAGATATAAGCTCATTTCAAGTGACAAAATATCTTTCTGAATGGTACATTCCGAAGACCATCTCTTCACTCTATGTAGAAACATGAAATATTTTAACACTTACCTTTTCATTGTCCCAATCCCAGCATAATGACCTGTTTCATTTTCTGACCAGCGATTTCTTTGCACGCTTTCAGTATACAACGTGTTTTTAAAGAAGCAAAGATTTTTTTTAAATGACAAAATATTCTCCACCATTTGTTGTAATATTATTATATCATGACTTGTTTGAAAAAATGCGAATGTCGAGAAATAAAATTGGTTCAACACAAAATATATTACAGTAAATTTTGTTAAATCTTTACTCCATTTTTTAAATCTGAAATGTGAATTTGATCAAGATTAGAATTAATGTACTTAAATCTCATGTTGATTTTAATTAAAAGCAATTATATAAATTTAATAATTTCTACAAAACAAAAGACAAGCAAATATTCACTTGTCAGATGGTTCATTAAAAATTCAACAGACTGATTAACAAAATTGAGATGATATTTTGATAATTAATAGCTATCACACAGTGGTAAGAGTGATTAATTCATCATTAAAAATACAAAGCATCCAATATAATCAAAATCCATTCATTTTCTAAAATTCAGCACAAATAACCACAATTTACTTCTTTTCTGTATTCATAATCAAAATATTCAACAAAAACTAAATCTTGAAACAACTCAACGCCCAAGATATGCATGTGAGCATGTACAAATTATATTATTTCGGTTTTATATTAATAAGCAACGAATCAAAAATATAAATTGTCTTAATTAAACCAATTATGGATTATATATCAATTGATAACTAGGAAAAACAGATTTTTTAAAACTTTCCATGTTCAATTAGGGTCATCAATAAATTTTATAAGAGGGATTAGTTTGATTGCTGTAAAGTTTTGCAAATTTTCTTATGTCTACTGAGACTGCATGATAGTCCAAACTCTTTACCACAACGCCAAATGTAAACTTTCTCCTCCAAACCTTTATACCGAAAATGGTACATTAGATGTCTGGCGTCACCAAAACTTTTATTACACACTTGGCACTTGTATGGTTTCTCTCCTGTATGGCTGCGCAGGTGGTGTCGAAGTTCGTCTAATCTGGAAAACCTTTTTGCACAAAGCTCACACTTGAACGCCTTGACGCCGCTATGAATTAACTTGTGTCTCCTCAGATTACAAGATAGGCTAAAAACCTTATTACACAAGTCACACTTGTACTTCCGTTCTTTTGAGTGAGTTTGGTAATGTGTTTTCAGGTTACCTTTCTGAGTAAACGACTTACTGCATAGTGAACAGGAATATGGACGTAATCCTGAGTGTGTACGTAAGTGTTTTTTGAGATATGATGTTAAGGTAAAAGACTTATTACAAGTGGAACATGAGTAGTATTTTTCTCCAATATGCGCGGCCAAGTGATGGTGCAGTTCGGAATTGTAATTGAAGAATTTTCCACAAAAGATGCATTCCAAATGACGTTTCTTTTCCTGGATTGATTTACATCCGGATCTGAATAGAACAATTTGTAAAATATTATGAATTGTTCCCATGGTTATTTCATCAGTAAAGTCTTTAAGCATAATTATTATTTGTAACTTGCTTTGCAGACATTTTCCTGCTTCAAATTCGATCAAGATCGTAAAAGCACAATATAGTAGCAATAAAATAAATTTTTGTTTCGTAAACAAAAAAAGCTACTTAATTAGTTACAAAAACATTCCGGATTGAGTGAAAAAATTCCGCCGGACAAAATAGGAAATAATCAGGTTATTGGTTCGTCATGGAATTTTGTAAAAAAAAATGAACAGTGAACTCAATTCATGCACTGTGCAATCCAAACTGAATGTTAATAGATTAGGAATAAAAGAATGTGCCACTATCCTCTCCTTTTAGACCATTTATTGTACTAGCATTTTTAAACAAAGTACCTGCTCAGCCATTTACATGCATTTTTATTTTTTTAAACTGAGTTTCTTACTTATATTCATCTTCTGACTTGTTTTTTCCAAAAGATAACACGCATTTACCTCACCGCACTACACAGCAGATTTTGATGAGAATAGTGACAGCTTATCTACTTGTATTAACTGGTTTAACTCATTTGCATTTACGGATTACACTTGAGCCATGCTGACGTATGCACTTTTGACAAGAAACATACCTCACTACTTTTATTTATACTTCTCGTAACCAAAGTGTATGTGTATTGCATAAATATGATAAGTAGCATGGACACTTCTATAAAAAATCGTCAAAGTTATGTCGTACCGCTCACAATTTTCAGAATAGGATAAAAGTTTGTATAGTAAAATTTTTATTTGAAGTACGCTGTTTTAGATGCAGATGCCGGAAGAAAACTATAATTTGCGAGGAAGAGTAATCAAGAGAATTTAATATTACCAAAAAGTTTTAAACTTTAAAAGATTTCAATGTGCAATCAACTTAATAGATGCACTGTCAAAGGTAAAATGCATGATGATTCAGGAACTGTAGGTGTAACAATCCTCACGTTTCATATAATTTCTTGTATTGACATTCCTTTGAAAAGTATAAATAGATCCAGCTGAAAGATTAACATGCATGCTTCCAAATCCAAAAAAAAGTTGAGTTTCTGACTAAAATGAATCATCTGACTTATTGTTAGTTTTACAAGATTTTAAATTAAAACTAGTTAAAGCTACAAAGATTACTCTGATTAATTTTCCAACTAAGTTCCCATTTTTTTCAAAAAATTCTTGTAAAATTTTGAAGAGTAAACTTACATTCAAGCCAATTTGTAACAATTCGACAGCCAATTTTTTAACTACATATTAAACCGTCTAATTTATCCTAAACATTTTAATGCTTTTGAAATTCTCAAGTCTACTTGAAATTGTAGAGTATATGTTCTAGTCCCGTTGCCAAAAATTCATGTAATGATAAGCCTAAAAACAACATGGCTTGACGCTTGACGCGGATCATAATCTAATCAAAAGATATATATTTGAAAATAAATTTATTTTACTTTTTTGCCACTTTTAAACCCAAATTAGTCAGGGAGAGAGCACTCGCATCCGTTTATGACCACACGAGAATTTATTTGTGCAAAAATATACTTTAAAATATATTTTAAAAGGTTGCTAAATTTAGCTAAACCAAGCATTGATAAAACTTTAATAGTGTATAATTTCTCAAATTGAAATTAAATAAAATTGATATAATTTAAAATTATATCACTGGCATGTAATTCAATTTTTAATGTCACTTAACCAGCAGAGTGCCACTAACATGATCCACCAATACAATAGCTTTTACTTCCAAACCATAGTTTAAATATTTTATTACTTAGAGTGAATATATATCGTTACTTATGCTTACCATGCAGAGTAAATTTTAGAAAATACCACTGTTTAGAAGGATTAGCTGTGTTATCCCATAACATTTGCAAAAATTGATAAATAGTTCAAAATAAAATAAGGTGTGTGTCTAAGTACTTTAAAAAATTAATAAGTGTAATGGATTGGACACTTTAAATGTCAGTTTTAAAAGCCTGACCAGTAATAAATATACAATATTAAGGATTGAAAATCTTAATGTGTTAAGTATGAAGCAAAGAAATACATCTATAACTTTGGGCTTTTTAAAAAGTATTTTGAAAAAAAGGTTTAATAATAAACGCCGTTTTTTGGAAAAGCAGACGAGAATTTAGATAGTTTAAATTTTCAAAAAATGACAGTTAATTGTTTTAATAAAATTTCATTATAAACTGATTATTACCATCAATTTTAATTTTGTTGGAGTATTAAGGTTTCAAAATGACGCCAAATTCATTCCAACATATCCTATTTTTGGTAACTGCACAACAAAGTTTTTGCTTTGCAACTTGGTCAACATGGCATACCATTAACATTACTGCTGCAACAAATTTGACAATGGGAACTCCAATTTTCTTTCCAAAAAGTTTTGGCATCCGGTAGGGAAAAATTATAAACAATTTACACAAATTGGATAGAAATAAGCACGCATTCAAAACAGTAACCAACTTGAATGCATTACTTGAGAAAATTACAAACAAAAATTGCTTAGTGGTAATCAATAACTTTCGCGGAATGAATATCTGGGCGGATTTGGAAGTACCCGTTATGCTTAGAAGAATGATTTACGGAGAATTGACAGTTGATCCTTCTGAATGGGGGAGAAAATGGTTCATCCCCAAACTTGTTTGGTTTCCATTCTCAATGCCATCGTTGTTCCGAAATGTGTCAGAACCCAATAACACTAATTTGCTCTTTGACCGAAAAGAATATCCATGCAATGTCTCCAAATTTTATAGTGGATTATTTCCTCACCACACAAACCAGACAAGCTGCGGCCACTGTGTTTGCTTAGACTTGGAAAGATTTGTAGTCGCTTCTAAACTTTGGAGATGTGAGGTTAATGTAAATTTAATGATACCTGAATATATGCTAGCTACAGGAAAACGGGCCACCATATTTTCCCGCAATCAAGGTTTACTAAGTTATCCGTTTGCCAACTCGGTACCTTTTGGTGTATCACCGGTAAGCTTAGTCATAAATGAAAACATTTCTCAATCGATGTCGCAATGGATGTATGGACTTCATAGTTGTTTTGAATCATATTTTACACACAAAATAATTACAATGATAAACGTTGCGGGACAAGTTAATTGTTCCTTAAGTGCAGTTAAATTGGATTCTTGCGTAATAATTAAACTACAAGTTCTTGTACCATGCAGTGACTGTCTAGGTGGTTACTACACGCGAGATTCGAATTTGGAATTATTGACGTTTAAATACATTGGAAACTTAGCAAGTCCACCCAAACAACAACTACAACGCACGGAATATGCTTATAACTCAATAACAAATGTACGCCTTATTGGTAATTATTTGTTTAGGCACTCATTAAAAATCTATAGCACCAATTCAATCTTCGACCAATTTAAAAGTACAAATGACATGCAACATCGTTTAATGATGGCATATGCCTTTGTCTTGAGTTCTGTAATGGGTAACTACACTTTAAATAACTACAGTTGGTCATCTCCATATAATCGCTACGGAATATCACTGGAAATCATGTTTAGCACTCTTTATGACACTCCAGTATTGAAATTACCAGACAAATTTAGCTCTCTTCACTTTGTGAGTTGTATTATTAAAGGTTTGGAAAATCTAGCATTTCGACAGTTTATTGCTGTGTTTGGTAAATTTATATGGGTGTTTTTAATATTAACTATGATGGCTTCAGTCGTGTTTATAAAAAGCATTTCAGGAGGGATTTCAATGGATTTATGGTTACAATTACTTTGTTTTGTGAAAGTATTTTTTGAGCAAGGAGACCCATTTTCACGGCGCTTTTTAAGAAACAAAGCATTAAGGTTTGTTATTGTTACTGTGCTGTTGATGGGTGTAGTACTTAGTAACGCTTATAAAAGCACTAATGTTTATAATATTGTAACTCCCAGAAAAGAAATTCCATTTACTGTTTTTGATGAATTGGTGCACCACAATTTTTCAATATATAGTAGGATTGTTGAAATTGGCTACTTGATAGACGAAAAGTTTGAACGAGTTTTAAGAAGGAAGAGAAGTTCTGGTTTTGAACAATACAACAATTTGACGCTTATACACTCTCGTGACGTATTTATTCATATAAAAAATAACAAACCCGACTACACAGCTGCAGCAGCAAAGTCTGAAATGTATAAATTTGAAAGTGAGAAAAAAAGCTTTAGATTTAAAAAAGGCCCTCAATGGCCGAAACTAATGAAAGTAAAAAACAATACAAAAATGCATCCATTAATATCAAAAATAATTGCATCTCCGATCGAGGCATTAGCCAAGCTTGCATTGTCAGGATTGAAGGATTATCAATTTTTAATAGCCCATGGCACAAGTAATCGGATAAAATTTTGGCAAAGCACACTACTTGAAAATTTTTGGCCTAAACAAGACAAACTGATTCTGCAAAGTGTCAAAAATTG
>JAQIWN010005020.1:0-10422 GCA_034699025.1 Entomobrya cf. arborea Gr-Col-00668 | reverse complement strand
ATGTTTACACAAGAGGAATCCACATAAATTAACTTAATTAATTTAACTCACCTAAGCAGCCTCTGAGCACACCACTGTAAATCAGCTTATTATTATTAATAGTTATATGTGTTTGCGTGCTAAAATAAGTGTCATCTTGATTTGTGTTGATTTGTTAACCTCATTAGTTGTGTCTTTCTCGTACTTACTTTTATAATTTTGCAGAAACGTGACTTGAGTGTGACTTTTGTGTTAATTTTTTCCTTACTTATTTGCCAAAACTGTCCGGTAACTGGTTATTGTACCTGATTTTGATGAGGACCTTATGAATAATGGGGAAAAGAGGCATGTTTGTACCTGTTGTATGTTGCGTCGCATAATAATGAAAAATATTGGAGAAAATTTATGACTGTCTGATCCCCCGAGATTTTTTTAAAATGTAAACTGGAATCTTGTGTGATTCATGTTAAACCTTAAAAAGTCCTTGTGACAGGGACAGTAAATGAAAATGGAGGAGAGGCGAAATAAAAGTGATGTTTTTCATGGGGCGGCAGCTCCCGATGTAGAGAAAGATGGGGAGGAGGAGGTGAGCATGATGGGCAAAATGTCAAAACGGAGACTATCATCATTTTTACAGATTATAAAGGAGTTCCGTGATTCCGTGTATCGGTCTAGTGGTGAAGGAGACGGACCTTCTTCGGTGTTTTACGTGCCGAATGAAGATGAGGATGACGGTGATGATGATAACATTGCCGCTGTTGTTCGCAGTGACAGAGGTTTGTTACGGACAGAATCTTCATCCTCGCTGAAAGTAGGAGCTCACGCGTATGAAAACATTGGGACAAGTAGTGGGAGCGAATTTGGAAATAATGAAAGTTTGGAAAAGCCCAGACAAAAAAGTGGCAGAAATGGTGATGGAGGAGGCAGAAACAAAATCGGTTTTGGCTCCGTTGGGAATCTTGGAGAAACAGGGGATCATCACGGTGATGCTACTAGTCACGCTTCTGGCACAGAAGCCAGTAAAGTAAAGTCAACAAAAAGCAACGGTAGCCGACGATGCTCAGCCAGTGACCAAAATTTAAATGATGGCTTTAAGGACAATGATGAGTACGGAGAAGACTGTGGGAACTCACGAGGAATGGTGATGGGGAATGAGTTGGAAAATGAGAATGAATTTGGACCCCAATCATTATTCATTACAGCAAATGGTAGCTACAGAAGTGGTGGTCGTAATTTAAAGAACGAGTCAGGAAGAAGAAACCACCTCGACAGGAGAATTATTGCTTCTTCTTCGTCTTCCACTAAAATGGGCATTATTAGCGGTCAAGAAACAAACGGGGGAACAGCACCAACATCTACAAATAATGGTGGTTGGCAGCTTGATGGAAATTGCACAGTTGGCAATTCCAACAGCATAACAACAGCATCTGCTACCGCAGTTAATGCAGACAACGGTTCAAGTAACAGAGCCAGTTACACAAGTAGTACCAGTAGAGCTAGCAGCAATGTAAGCTCGGAATCATTTAAGGATATTTTTGCCAGGAACTTAAAGCGACCTTTTAAATCCAGTGAAACTAATAAGATGAAGGTAATAAGAAATGAACATTTTTTTGCAAGAAATTCTCTCAATGTTGGCGTTTGTGTTGTTGCCCTGCTTTTGATGCGTGGTTTTGATAATTATATAATATTTGTCCAGCTCCCCTCCTGCTCATGCTCTGCTAATGCTGCTGTTTGTTCGCAATTTTTTATGTATGCAGTAATTACTTCACGATATGTCCATTAATGTCATGCCAAGCAAGCGGGTTATTATATGTAGCATATTTTAACGTGATGATGATAGTGACGATAAGTGTTTCTGTTTTATTTAAATGCACTATAAAGGTATGTGCATGTGAAGTTGTGAAAATTATTAAAAAAACATTCACTAAACTCGACCGGATGTTCGCTTGTTGAAAGTTAATGTGATTTTAATTACACATTTACGTTCGTACACATTGTACATCAAATCAAATACAATTTTCATAAAAATGGTACATTATTACTTATGTTTGGTGGTATCTTGCCATCTCTGCAAATTATAAATAAGCATGTTGATGAAAATCAGTCACTCAAATAGCAATAAATGTACATATGCACACACATGAAAAAACGAGCTCCTGAGTCTTGGGCAATAGAGTAACAAATTAGCAAAATAAAGCTAATGGTTTTCGTTTGTTATTATTATACATTTTTAATTGACTTTAGTTCGGTTCGGTAACAGAAAACAAAACTTGGTCGGAAAAGAGCAATAATTATGTTTATGATAATACATTAAGCAAGCCGAGTAATGACTTTTGTACTTTTATTTTTATTTTGCTACGTAAGCAGGGTCCATGACATGTTTTATTCCCTGTGAAAAACGTGCTACAAACCAACTTGTGAGAAAACACAAGTACGAGTTTGTGGGTTATTTAGAAATAGGCAAAACTACATCCGAAAAGAAATGGCATTCCTTTCAATTTTAATCGATACGTTTTTGGTAATGTGTACTTCCAGCATTTCAATGTGAAGTGCCATTAGACTAAAAAAGATATTTACACTACAATATTGTAACTTTTTAACAAAAAACTTGCTGATTCAGTCATTAGGAGTCTAGACAAGCCTCGTGTTATTGTTTTTCTATTGTTATGCGTCTAAAGAAGTACTTCAGTAAGGTTTAAATATGTAAAGACCAGTACTTTCTTAAAAGCACCTCCTTCTTTATAATTACTAAGAAAAGAATATTGATGAGGACGTTGGCACGTTATTGGCAGTATCAATAACCATGATATCTTCATAAGTGGTCTCGTTAGTGTTTGTGAAGCACTTTCAGTATTAACAAAATTTTGTTTACTTTGCCATTAAGAAATATCCGTATCATCTTCATTCTTTTTAACCTTTTATCCGTAGAATCGAAAATAATAGGAGGCTAAACCGTTATCAGCTAAAAGTTCATTCAAGGAATCCAAAGTTGCAGTCGTTCACATAAATATCTCGTATACCGTCACAAAGCCATAATAGAAGGAAGCAGTTCTATTGGAAATTAATATTTTTATAGTTATCAGATCACTGTACAATTGGCTTAAAAAATATACTTCATTGCGTGAAAGGTTAGAAAGAAAAAATATAAAACATAAACATGTGTAAAAACTTGGTTTTTGTAATATTTTGGAATGCACCGAACATGTTAAATGCAAAGTTTTTAACCAAGCAAGTATGTCCTTTCATGTTACTTATCATGTCAGAATTCATGACTAAAATCAATTGATTGAAAAATTGGGCACAAGAAAAAAGTAGTAAATGTAGAAATTCAAAACAGCTTCATACAAAAATAAATAAATTTGCTCTTGTCCTATTTTTGAGTTGAATTTATCAATCAGCTTTTAATTTTAATTCTATAAAAACGAAAATTATCATAAAAATGATGTCAATGTTAGAAGAAATCATACATTTCACCTCTAAAGTATTTTCCTACCTTGAGAACAAACTGATTTGTTCACATAAACTACATAAATAAATATATAATCTCTCATTTAAAAAAAATCTTTAGTCAGGAGGAACTATCCTACAGGTAATTGCAATAGCTTTGTGACAGCAACAATATCATTTTTACTGACGAAAGAATGAAGTGTGAAAGATGTTTGTTTAGGGAACTCACTAAAAAAATCTCGAAACGTTTTGCAAAGTAACGACTTCATCCAATTTTCCAAGGGTGTAGTATGGTTTCGCCTAAAATCTGGATAATTGAGCTCTGGTTGAACTCTTCTATAAAAGGATAAAGATAAACCAACCACCAAACGCTACCACAACACAACAACGTGAATGTTTTATTCCACGATACATTTACTTCAGTAAAAGTGGTCATGTAGCACGTGCCTTCTCAAAATGCACTAAGCCATCATTTTCATCATCATTCTCAACAAATTCAACCTAAGCACGACATTGTTATGTAGTGATCCTGCCACTGCACTACTTCGTTGGTTTTTTTCTGTGTTATCGTGAACCCGTGTTGTCTTGTAAAAGTACGTTCTACAACTTTGATAATGACTCTTTTTAAGTAGCATTATAATTTTTACAATTCTTCCTGCATTCTCCCAAAAAAAATCAGGGTTTCGAGAGAAGTTCGTGCTTTATATGTGATGTTGCCAGAAACCGGGAAAAGTGTAAGAGGAAAGTTAACATGTAAAAAAGTTGCTTTCCATTATTCTTTAGATAATGTTATGTTTTATCACATAACCTTGTTTTCTCTTTTATTCTCTCATCTCGCTCGTTCTTGTATTTTTCGTGCTGACACGGCATTTCATAAGGGAACAAGGAAAGAAGAAGGGTTTCATATGCTGCTGTTGGCATTATAATCTATAAGATACATGTATTTTTATAATATGCTGAGTTGAAAACACAAGATGATAAGTATTTTGTTGCAACAGAGCTGCTCTTGTGTTTTTTTTATTCTTCTTGATAATTTTTAAGTTGTTTGAAGTACTCTCCAGAATTTTTTTTTGCATTTTATTGTTTACAGACTAGTATGTAATGCGTATGCGTATTATAAGTTCACGGTCGGTCGTTGGGGAATGGTGTGTTGGTTGATAACAACTCAAAGTCAGTCAAACATTCTAAAAAATGAATATTATATTTAGTGCAACGTAGTTCTACACGGTATATAAAGTTGAAAGCATTTATACACCTAGTTTTATTACGGAGAGTTTAAAAGAGTTTATGTTCTCTTTTTATAACTCTTGAAAATGAAAAATATCCTGTTATTTGCCGTGGCTCTCGGTCATCTCCTATCACTGCCACTTGTTTTACTACACTGAAAGCTAACAAAAATATTAGGCATATTGCAGGCACGTATTTTGTGAAGAAAATTCATCTAAAAAGGAACTTAAACTTGCAGACACAGGTCAAATGCATACGGTGCACTTTTTTTTTTAAAGCTGCACGTGCCCGGGTACGCGTGTACTGGTGAACTTTATGCATTTTCTCCTGTGAACCTTCGTCTCTGATTCAGCTCAACGCAGAATTTATTCTTGATTAAATTTTTATCGTTCTTCAACAACATTGCAGACGCTTTCATTTTTTCGAATTTGTTGTTGTTCGTATTATAAATCCTATTTATCTCCGTGTGTTCAGAGAGAAAGAATAGGGCTACTTATAAATGCACGCGAGCAAACATAAACATACTCCAAACTTGTATTGTTTCATCTCCTCTTGTTCGGTCGCCGGTAGGGTGGGATAAGGGCTTAGTTAAACTTACTTTTTGGATTTTTATGTTGTTTGCAGTGATGCAGGGTTTGATTTATTGGGTCCTTTTATATGGCTGCAAGTATGAAGTAAAACAGTCAGACTACATGAAAACACAGCAGAGTGTATGCATACTGGATGGAATTGATCTTAAAATGAATGCAGTTATGAACTGTATCGGGTAAAAGCAAACTTTGTACACTTTATAAAATGAATGAAGCTAGTTTAGCTAGTATCTACCTACAGCAAATTGTAAATTCAATCTATTTTGTGGGTTTTATGATCTTATCTTGATGCTATTACTCTGGGTAATATCATTGTTCGTTTTCGCTGCTGATCAATTCTGCTCACATTGATAGGTGTACAGTTGTTATTGTTGTATTGTAAATTGAAAAAAAATATGACAGCTGCATTCAAGTAAAAAAAGTCTTTTTGTTTGTCGTTTTTTTGCAGCCCAGTGCTATATATTTTCAGTCACGATACACAACTATTGTATCTATGTATAATATACAGTTTGTAAATATATGTATTTTATTTGTAGATTGAGGGTTTGTTTGGATTCAATCATTGTCAACACAAAAACTTTTCTCTGAAACTTCTGAATTCGATGCAACTGGCATAATATGATGCGATTACGATCACTTTTATACATTGTTTAGAAATTTCACTCAGGGACAAAAGTTAACTTGCGTTAAGTAGGTTCCACGAAATTTCATTGGCGCAAATAAGATTAGCACTGAGATTGACAGTCCAGTGAACAATGGAATTATTTTGTAGATCAAATCGAAGCAATTATTTTTAAAACTGCTCAAATAATGATACAGTTGCTTGATGCTTCTTGATTTTTACTGAGCTTTAAACAAAATTCGTCGTTTTCAATTTATCACAATTGGCATTTGCTGCCTTGCATTTGCAATGTAGAATAATCATACCAAACACCCTCACAACTGAAATTTGCCTAAAATGTCCTTGAAAACAAAAGTTTTAGCTTGTGAACATCGTATAAATTTAAAAGTTTTAATGAAACTAAACAGGAGCCTGTAATTTCCGAATTCCGAATATACATAATTTTATAGCAACAGTCTAGCAGCACGAATAGAAAACAAGATAATTTTATATTTGAAACGAGCTGCACACATGCTCAAATATTTTTAAATCTATAGTGGGACGCAGCAACAAGAGACCAATTAAATTTGGAAACCTCTTTAGCAAAACTGTAAATTTTGAACTTGGAATTCGAGTAACGTAAATTTACAATTATCGTGAAGTAAACAATTAGTTTAAACTACAATGCACACATTGGATTTTTAAATTGCCTTTGGCTTGCGTACAGTTTTTAATTTACAAACACTTTCCACGGGATATATTTACAAAAATATCATATTATACATATAAATAAATACGTATATATTGGAATTCAAGAAGGTTTCGAAATATGAGAAAATATATATTAGCTTTTTTTGCCAAAACTTAATTAGATCCAGGAAGCTTTATATCTCAGTCCACACTATACTTCAGAACACCCAATTTTCCAAGTGAAGATTATACAAAGACAAAACTAAATTTTATATACGAAAAAAAAAAACAGAAAAAGGAGGCAATTAAGACAGATAAGCAAACAAAATGGGAGAGGCAGATTTTAAGCTTTGTAGTTCCAGTTACAATTTTTGTCGTCGTTTACAATAGCGCTAAACAAGGTAAGGCGAGGAAAATGCTTTTTGTAAAAAGCGACGCTAGAAACTGTGGTAGTGCTGGTGAACATGGCATGTTTGCCTAAGTGTACCATATGTTTTTGTATAACAGACTAGGTCCAAACGTCTCTTAATCATCGCAGTTCACAATAATGAAAATGAAAGTTATCATTGGGTTCATCAGAGGAGATTCTGTGTATAATTTGTAATTCTTGAGTGTTGGGTTGGCAGCTTTATAACCGTACTTTACACAATATACACAAGTAGATACCTTCCGACACAACAAACAAGGTTGTGGTTTAGAAGGAAGAAGGAAATTGGAATCACAAATTGAAATTAAAATTTAAATGGGCAAAGCTAGAAGAATTTGCATAGATGGAAAATCCTTGTGGAAAAGTGGAAAGGAAACAAAACAGGGAAAGAGAGAGAAAAAGAAAGAAACGGAATTTAAAGTGGAATTGGTAATGTTGCAGCGTTTCGTAACAAGTAGTGGTGGTGTTTGATGATGAGAAATAAAACAAAAGGAAAAGTTGTAATATGGTAAGAACCCAAAACCCAACAAACTAAAACCACACTACGAGTCTTTGCCATGGCCATGCTGTTTACCATAACGTTGGTTAGGTCTCTGAATAAAGGTTTGAACTTTCGAATGACTACGAAATGAGGATGAACTCGGTTATTGTGAGACTTTCGTAGAACAAAGGGAACTTTGAGAATTGGTAGCAGGCAGAAACTAAACAGTTCTAAAATTCAAAGTCGACAAAGTTACAATAACTTGACTTTTAAACTCTTACATTTAGATGACTTTAGACTTTAGTGAAACAGCTTATCCCAGTAGCAATAGTATTTTCTACATGTAAATTTCTCAGTGTGTTTAATTCACTTATAGTGAATCAAGATCAAGTGAGTCCTCAAAATAATTAGTCATTTTTGTTTCAAGTACAAATTCTACTTTACAGTTTTTCTTAAATGGTTTGTCTGAACTGAATATTATGGTACTAGTTGCTTATCTGTATTCAAAGTGAATTGAAACTGTAGCATCTTATTTTGTTCGTCAGTTATACCAGAAAACTTTTAGAGCAAAATGGATCGACAGATTTCATGAATTTAATCCACAAAACTCTCATGGGACTTGTGTCGTGCGTGATGCATTTATATTTCTCCACAATTTGTGACGTGTAAATGTAAGTCCCAAAGATAATATGACCTCAGGAACTTTTTGTCTACAGAAAACAAGACTGAGCGAACACATTTGAGGATTTGTAGAATACAATGAATTCTAAATCCAGTCTCAAAATTCAAGTTTTTAATCTAGGATTTTCTACCCACACACTCCAAGATTATTTTTCCAGCCTTAAGTCAACCTTCATGCTAATTCTTTGACATTTCTGACACTCAATTTTCTCACACAAGCCCCGTTCGCCGCAAAAGGGTGATGAAATCAAATGGAATGGAAATTTCCAGTAAGAGTCATTAGTGTTGAAGCAACTCTAAATCTGCATTTTAAATGGCGTTATAATTGCATTGCTTAAGTGGAAATCAAGAGGGAACACAATTTATTGTGGTTTCGGTTGAGTTTATTATATTCAACACTTGGATTAAATCTGACGAATCGATTTAATTGCTACAAAGTAAAAATAAATGATTTTGTCTCCAATGAATTCTCTTTCCAGATATATCTTGCATTGCATTTGCTTTCAATAAAGTTAAGCCAGCTGTTAAGTTCAAATGTTATCACGAGTCATCTTTCCTGCTAATTAGTCACTTGCTTACATATGCATACCATTATCATTCATCGCCAGATAGATCACGTCCGCTTTTCGGCCTACAACTAACTGAAAGACTAAAAAAAATCTACTTAATCATTTCATTTTCTTCTTGTGTTATTTCTGAGAACGATCCATGATATTTAAGTTTACCAGAACTGAATATTGAATGACATTTCTTCATAAGCATTATATTTATATGATTGATTAATGATTTCTTAAAGCTCGTAGAAACTGTGAAAGAAATATCGTTGAAGAAGAGGAATGAGAGCACAAAAACACCCCTCCCAGCCTATTCAGACTTGGAGGAGTGTTGCATAACATTAAAAATTAAATTGACAGTTTTTATCTGACTTGTTATTTTAAACAAGGAGCACGTTCAAAGCTTTGAATCTGACGCGACAAGGCAACAGCTTAAATCATTAATTACCTACCGCCATGTCACAAAGTAGACATTGCATTTGTATCCTCGCAGATATGGAGTTAAACTTGATTACCCGGAAAACGGTATATTGCTCCTTTTCAGTTGTCACTGTATAACACATGTAACTGATTATAAATTGCAGTAACAAAAACGAAACTTCCCTTTCTTTTATCTACAGAAATTGATTCTGAGACTTGCCAGAATATAAATTTAAATGCATACATGTTATTCTGCAATAAAAGTTTTTATGTTTGTGAATATGAGTTGTATACAATTCATTGCAAAAAAATCATGTTCAAGAAGGAGCGGAAGTTGACTTGATGTAACCAACAAGTATAAAAATGATGAGTTCCTTCTGCACGTAGTTCTTGTAACAATTGTCAATAATTAATACTCGCTTGTGGCAATAATGATGGAAGTTGTGTCATTTCCCTTTTTATGGGATAATTTTCTTGTTAACTTTATTCCATAACATCAGAGATTTATTTAATCATTCAGTATTGTTCACTCTTTATTAAATTAAAAACAATAAACAGATAAAAGTTTTCAAATGACAGTTCTTGTACTGAAATTTATTATGTCATAGGTTTTATGGCATGTCTGACTATAGGGTCGATAATTTGACTAAACTCTCAAGTGTTCGAATCGAATGCATGACTTGTTTGTGAATGATAAGAATGATATTAATTTGTTCTGACTTTGCTATATTTATTAATATTAATTGCAAAGGAAAGCGGCGGAAGTAGTCGTTGAATGAGCATGTTAATTTTTATATTTATTTATTTAATATTTATTCTGTTTAATTGTTCAAAATTCCTACTAAATCCACGATATAAAGTCATATATCAAATCGCAAAAACATGAGCATTAATAACATAAAATTATAGCTTGTTATATTACGGATGGCAGTTTATCGAAACTTTGTGTGCACACACTGCGATTTACTAATTTAATGAGCAACAAAGCGAAAACATGATTCAACATTATTAGTACATCCATCCATCCACTTATCTCAGTTGGCTCTAGTTTGAAGCTGATATAGCCAAATTCCGGTGGTAGTGATGATGTATTTTTTTATTGTTGTGATGATTATTGGTAATTAAGTCAGGTTAATTTTTTTGTGTCTCATCCTGCATGGCTGATTTTATAGGCACATGAGATAAGATCACCAGTCTTGATAATTATAATTATGTTTACCGATGCATCTTTAAATGTCTCATTAACTCCCCTTCTTGAGAGATGCCAAATACTTGAGTGCATGCTTAAATTTACAACTAAAGTAGGTAAATATTTCGTTTCGTAA
>JAQIWN010005019.1:0-10423 GCA_034699025.1 Entomobrya cf. arborea Gr-Col-00668 | reverse complement strand
AACATCTTTAATTTATAAACATGAATACTAGTTGAAATGTTAACACGTAGTGATGCATATCCGTGTATCATAAAATAATTTTATATTTAAACAATAATAGGCATGAATTCGTGTCTCTATTGACATCACATACTTCATAATATTGCTTTGTAAAGTTTCAATGATTCACTTTTTCGTTGTCAACGAATATATTGCATATTTACTAATTGCTTTGAAATCGTATTGCACCCTTTTGCCATTAGTGCTTTGTTTGATATTAATATAATATTATCATTCACATTGCTCGGATATTTTATTCGGGTAAAACACCAACAAGTTAAGAGTTCTAATGCCAAGCAGAAACCAGAAATTATCCAAAGTACCACTCCCAACAGGATAATTGTTATGAAACGACTATCACGTAAACTGAGGGCTTCGGGAGTATTCGAATAGCGATCGATTTCTACTTTCGTAATACTTTTCACTCTTGTTCGATCTTGTACCCTTTTTGCAAAATTTAATCCATAAAACTCTCGCATCCATAAGTCATCCAGTCCGTTTTCAACGAATACTAAATACGTTTCATAGAGCCAATCCACATTGGGTGGATAAAATCTCCAAAATATTGAAAAGCCTGGCATCATTTTTTGTCCGAATCGACAAATAACATTACTTGATCTTTTATCAGTTTCTCTTTTGCTTTCAATTAGTCTTACTGCTTTATTATAGTTTCCGAACGTAGATGGCCAAGGGCAAAACGCTGCTATTTTATCTCCAAATGCAAGTTTTTCGGTGAACTGTTGCACTGAAAAAATCTGGCCTGTTGGATTATCTGTTAACAATATTTTTAGCAAATCTGAATTGCTCAAGTAATTAGTACTGTTAGATCGACGATAATTCCCATCATTAAGTTCTATTAACTTCATCGCTGTTTCAAAACTACTTGTGTCTATTGCGTTGTCCGAAAATATAAGTGAGTAATTATTTTTCACCAAGTCATGAAACGAGTCAATGGTTTCATCCGGGATTGGCTCTATTATTAAACTTGTGAATATAGCATTGTAAAAATTAGTAAGTATTAAAGCAGCAAAAAGCCACATTGAAAACATAAATGAATACTTTAATTCGATACTTAAGCCGAAATAAACTGGAAACGATATCAAGCCAGAGAATAATGCCCATAAGATGTCTTGCAATTTTGGTAGTTGTAAACGACGGTCAAAGTCATTAGCTTCCATGCCTATTTCCCACAATATAAATAACGAAATAACAATAACGGCTATTACTGTTGCAAACCAAACGCTGTACCGAAATGGTATTAGAAGAGCTGAAAAATCCCAATGATTGACTTTCTCTCTTTGCGGAACGTCACAATAAATAAAGTTAAAATCCAAACGAGGTACGCTCACGTCCATTGAGGTTTCGTAATAAATGTTTTTCCGAAGGCGTGAAGAAATTGCTCTTTTTGTATTTGAAAACAATCGTGGATTTATCTCAGGAATAAGAGCCTCCAAATCAAATGGATTAGATTCATTTGGAACTAAAAACGTCAAGTTGTACCATGCAACAAGCTCCAAAGAGAGTTTTACAACTGCAGTGTTTGTAATATTAATATTATAGAAATCTCTCATGTTTCTTGTCAAAGCAAATTTGACCACACTTGGAAACTGAAGAAACGCTGCAAGAAATTTTACATATTGATTTTCTTGACCACTCCTGTCTTCACCAAATATTGACACAGTACGACTGATGGGTTCAGATCTTGACATGAAGTTAGTTTTAATAGCTTCAAATGATATATATAGATGTAAAAATATCCCAGTCTCTAAAGAATTATTACTGGTATACTGGCAGGTGAGAATTGATGGAAAGGCCCATTTTAGAAGAAATGGACTTCGATAAAGAAAAGGACAAGGCTTTCGTTTGTCAAATTTTTCTCTACAATCTGAATTAAATAGTTTATATTTTATGTATGATATATTGCGAATGTTAATTAATTCTTTCAAATTTTGTTTCAGGCTTTTAGCATCGTTAAGCGTTTTCCATGACCTTTGGCAGTAGTACTGATCTGAAGTGACCTCCAGTTTAGGGAAAAGCGTATTTGGTTTAACATTGTTCACTTGTCCTTTAGTAAAGTATTTTAAAAGCAATATTATCCAAACAACTTTCCTCCAAGGGTTTTGAATATCATGCATTTTTAGAACAAAAAATACTTGTAATATTAAAACTTTTAATCTTTAAAAATCAATCCTCCGTTTAGTAGTAATATTCGTTACTAATTGCTTGAAAAGGTATTTGGAGCTAGCAATAAAATATATTTATTTGTTGCAAAAACTTTTACTTGCTAATTAAATTTCTACCTTGAACCCAGCTCCAAAAATGACAAGAACTAAATTGAAACCTAATTGACAACGCATGCACCCAAAATATTTACGAATGACAGCTAACAAAACCTGAATGTTGTTATACAACACGTCGTTCAGTAGTGACTGCATTCAGCATAACTCGATAAAATTGTATATTAAAAATTAATTTAAGAAAGTACATACATATAAACGAATGAGACATATTGACAACAAAGTGCATGTAAATATGGCTTTCAACTGCAATTGTGAATGTCTGAGGTAGTAGATAATTTTTATCAATGCTCGTGGTTTCCATCCACAAGTTTATACAAAGATATCTCGAACAAAATATTTTTCATGATTTTTAAGTTATATTGTAATGTAGTTGACGTACTATACTAATGTTGACAGCTGATTTCTTTAAACGTAAAACCCTTACATTGTCTGGAAAAATTAAAATTGAGTAAAGTTGCTATTCGTATTGATACTTCTTTTGTATCAAAATATGTATTCCACGCATTGAAATTCAGTAATGGCAGCTGGTTTTTAACATTTATTGTCCAAAAATTTAACACCAACGATAAGCCATGTGAAGTAACAGTTTTGTGCTAATACCAACAATTTGAGATAATATGTAAACTGTTTAAAGATAAGCTGTACGGTAAGGTTTCGGTTGTATACAAATGTATAACCTTACAAAAAATATTTATGCTTTTCATTAGATGCCAAGTTACATTTGGTGTTTTGATAATTTAATGTGCAATTTACAAGCCATACAATGTTTTTACTGTAAAAAACCAATCAATAGAACCGTTTGAGTTACCATTAACTCCTCTGTACCGTTTTGTTGATATTGATTGACAGCCAAAGCTAAATATAATGACTAAATCAATAATTTTAGACAATAGAAAAGCACGTAAATCTTTTTTATTAAATTTTTATTTTATAACTTAAATCCTTAAATTTTAGAATTAAATTATGTTTTATTTAAAAAGAGTGTTATTAATTGTCACTGAGCACAACTTATCAGTTTTTCAAAGATTTAATTTAAAGTACATACTTTCATAAAATGTACAAAGTAATAAGTAAATAAATGAAGTATTGATGAAATTTTGGTGACGATCGTGAACTTTTTCCTTTATCAAGTTGTTAACTTAGTACTTCCACCTGCACATAATACCAACAAAAAACAGAGCTACGGTTAATTTGTTGCTACCAAATATGTTACATTATAATTTTACGGGGTTTTCTGTAATATTTTTATCAGAATTCTAATGTTAAACTTTTGCAGTCGACGACCCAAATACAATGGTAACATCGCTGATTTCCCATAAATGCATTAATACATAAATTACTTGCTACATTTTGTACCATAAAATTCAACTCACATAATTATCCATTTCATTATCATTTTATGTTTTGCATGCTTTCAAAGTACGCTGTTATTGTACTACCAAGTTGTCTTATTACTACCGTGTTTACCGTGTTTCGTACTGGTGTATTGTTATACAAGTTGCTTTTACGGTTAACTAGTCTAAAGGTCCAATGAGTGAGTAGCTCCAATATGAAACAAAAACCAGAAACTATCCAAAGTACTACTCCCAACAGAATAATTGTCATGAAATGACTGCCATGTAAACTTAAAGCTTCAGGACTGTTCAAATCTCGATCAATTTCCATTTGCGTTATGCTTTTCACTCTTGCTCGATCTTGTATTCGATTTGCAAAAGTTAGTCCATAAAGCTCTCTAATCCACAAGTCATCCACTCCATTTTCAACAAATATCAAGTACGTTTCATACAACCAATCTACATTCGGTGGGTAGAACCTCCACAAAATTGAAAAAGCTGGTAACATTTTTTGCCCAAATCGGCAAACAATGCTGCTTGTTACATCATCAGAATCCTGCAAATTTCTTTTACTTTCGATTACCCGCATTGCTTTTTGATAATTTGAAAATGTAGATGGCCAGGTTCCAAATGCTGCTATTTTATCCCCGAATGTAAGCTTTTCTGTAAACTGTTGCAGGGGAAAAATCTGATCTTTTGGATTATCCGTCAATAAATTCTTGAGCAAATCTGCATCACTCCAATAATCAGGATTACTTGATAGAGAACTGTTTTTCTCCTGAAGTCTTATTATCGTCATTGCTGTTTCAAAACTGGTGACACTATTATTTGAAAATATAAGCGAGTAATTATTTCTCACCAAATCATTAAAAGAGTCAATAGTCTTATCATGAATTGGCTCTATCATCAAACTTGTAAATATAGCATTGTAGAAATTCGTTAGTATAAGGGTTGCAAAAAGCCACATTGAAAACATGAACGAATACTTTAACTCAATTCTTAAACTAAAATACACTGGATATGATATCAAGCCAGAAATTAAAGACCACAAAATGTTTTTCAATACAGAAACTTTTAAACGACGTTCAAAATTTTTAGCACTCATGCTCATTTCCCAGAATATAAACAATGATATTACCACAACAGCTATTACAGTTGCGCACCAAACGCTATACTGAAATGGTATAAGGAGTGTTGAGAAATCCCAGTGGTTAACTTTCTCCTGTTGCGGAACATCACAATACACAAAGTTTAAATCTAATCTAGGCACACTCACATCCGACCATGTTTCGTAGTAAATCTTTTTTCGGAGTCCTAGTGTACTGGCTTTTTCCGTATTTGAAAATAGTCGTGGATTTATCTCAGGAATGAGACCTTCCAAATCAAAATGATTGGTTTCATTTGGAATAAGAAATGTCAGATTGTGCCACCTAACAAGTTCCAAAGCAATTTTAACAATAGGGGTGCTTGTAACATTTATATTATAAAAATCTTTCATGTTACTTGACAATGCAAACTTTACCACATCGGGTTGCTGAAGAGTTGTAGCTAAAAATTTAACATATTGATTTTCTTGACCACTTTCATCTTTGCCAAAAATTGACACTGTTTTACTTACTGGTTCATATTTAGACATTAGTTTAGTTTTTATCGCGTCAAAGGAAATATACAGTTGTAAAAACGTAACACCTTCCATCGAACTACTGTTTATATACTGACAGGTGAGAACTGATGGAAAAGCCCATTTTATCAGAAATGGGCTTCGATAAATAAATGGACAGTGTTTTTGCTCTTCGTCAAAGTTCTCCTTACATTCGGCGTAAAGTAGTCTATACTTTATGTATGATATATTTCGGATGTTTACTAATTCTTTTAAGTTTTGTTTGAGGTTTCTAGCAACTTCATGAGCATGCCATAATCTTTGGCAATAATACTGATTTGAAAGGATCTCTAATTTTGGAGAAATGGTGAAGAGCTCTGTGTCCATTTTCTGTGCATTTGGGTAGTAGTTTAAGAGAAATACAATCAATATATTTTTGTACCATTTGTTTTGAATACTCAACATTTTGTGGGAAAAATTGGTAAAATTATTAAAAATTATAAATTTAATTCCATACAAATTAAATTAACTTGATTTTTGAAACGGCTTTGAAAGTTTTGAAATGTGTTGATGATTAGGTCGAGAAGATATTATAAAATGGTCAGAATAATATGTAACAAAACCTTCCTCAAACATTTACGCCTAATTTAAAAACCTGAAATAACCTGAAACCTAAAATGTTCTTACTTTGAAGCTGATTTGATTGTGTCAAATTCTAAATTCTGGCCTAAATAGTTGACGACAACAAATCTCATTAATTTCAAATTACGCCCCTCAAACCTAATGATTGCTGTTATAGGATAAAAAAGTTTGCAATAGCTTCTTTTTTATTCCACAGTACATTTAAAAGAATCAAAGACAAGATCAAATGTTCCAACAAAGAAAGGTATGCAATTAGAGTTATCAAAATGCCACTAGATTTGTAAAGGGTTCATAAATACCGTCATTGAAATATGGTAATGGTAGTTTGACATTCGTTAAAATTTATTATAAGGACCTTTACGTCAAACGAAAAATGCATAATTTGTCTGATAAAGTAGGTCTTTAGTGTTTATTTTTCTTCAGTTAAAATGATTGACTAAAAGCGTAAAATGTCAGTAAGGCAGTACTGTTTGCATTGATGTTTTTCATGCAACAAAAATTAACGGTTTAAACATACCTATTGTGAGTCGGGCGGCTTATGTAAATGCCTCTTTAACCTATTGAACCTTTGAACGCATAAACTGTTTTTCAAAATTCCTGAGTGTTAACAAGTGAGGTAAAATGGAAAATAGTTTTATTCATTTATTGTCTAAACTTGATTAATGTAAATAAAAAAACACAATGTCATTGCTTAAAAAAATTGGTGCTCAGTGTTGTTGCAGTGCACTTCACTTGGTGCTTGGGTCTAAAAGTGTACCGGTTTGCAAAGCATTTAAGTAATATTTGTAGAATTCTGCTAACAGTGATAATTTTTAAAGTCAAACGTTATACTACTGTTTCACTAGTCATAGTAAAACGTATGTTGCCTTTAAAATCTTTGTTAATTTTTTTATTGGATAGAACCGTAAAAATGGGTCTTGAACCACTTTTATTATGATTTGATTTGATTGTTTTTAAAAATTAATCTAACTTTCAAAACGATACCTACCTGCATAGTATGGCATTCGAACAAAACGAAAGGCAGCAAATGACTGCGTTGCTAACTAGATGTTGACTTGCTTGCATGATTTTAAAAAAATACCATTTATTATCAGTCAAAATACAAACAAGAAATTAGTCAGCAAGTAAAGAAATTTTAATTTCATGTTCATCAAAGTATAATAACTTATCAAAATATTATTACAAATTTGGGAACCTTGTTCGCAAAAAATGTAGTATTTGATTTTCCAAATGATAGGACTTCTAGCGATATTAAATAATTAATATGGAATTCTAGATCAAATTAGTTTGTTAACCAACAAAATTAGTTGTACATAATATGTTAGTTTTATTCAAAACTGGATCTAATCTGGATTATTAACAAGTTAGAAGTAATTCTAATAAATAATGTGTTTGGCATTTGGTTGTATTTTTGTCCTTAACCCATAAATATAATTTTTCTGTGATTTTGTTAATAGTTCTTAAGTTTTTCACTGTAATGTTTAACTTTTCACCGAATATACGAAACTTTATTAAGACTGTAAGACGTTGCTTTATTTTCATAAACCCAGGCTGAATTAAATTCAACCTGTGATACACTTGTACAACTCCTTCTTCGAACAGCATAATTTATACAAAGTTCTATCGCAAAACAACAAAAGGAAATAGAGGAACAAGCTATTATCAGCATAACTATGGTCATGAAGTGACTACCATACAAGGCAATCGGATGTGGCATAGCGGAATCTGGATCTTCCTTCATCGCCGTTATGCTCTTTACCTTAAATCTGTCTTGAACTCTATTTGCAAACATTAATCCATAAAATTCCTTAAGCCATAAATAATCGATTCCGTTTTGCATAAACATTAGTTGAGTTTCGTACAACCACTCCACGTTGGGTGGATAAAATCTCCAAAATATTGGCATGGAGGGTACCATCTTTTGTCCGAACCGGCAAATAATTTTGTTTGAAACGTCGTTAACATTGCTCGTTTGTCTCCTACTTTCTTTCAACGTCATAGCATTCTGATACGTCTGGAATGTAAAGGGCCATGGTCCAAATGCTGCCTTCTGTTTACCAAACACAAGTTTTTCAATGAAGTCTATTGGAGAAAATATTTGCTCTTTGGGATTTTCGGTCATAACAGCTCGTAATAAATCTTCATCACTCCATTGATCAACGTTTGGATTGGCTGTAAAATTGTTTGTTTTCTTTAGTTTAACGATATTCATTGCTCCAGAAAAACTAGTACGGCTGTTACTAGGAAATACAAGTGAATAATTATTCTTAACTAATGCTTTTAAGTCATTTAATGTTTTTTCTGGAATTGGTTGAATCATTAAACTTGTAAATATGGCGTTATAAAAGTTTGTCAAAATCAGACAAGTGAGCAACCATAAGTTCAGCATCTTGGAATATTTCAAGTACACCTTTAAACCAAAATATGTTGGGTAGCTAATCAAACATGATATAAATGACCAAACAATGTTAAAGAATACAGAAATATTAATGTCTACAACGTAAGATACACTGAAATAAGAATGTATACTAATTTTCCACAAAACTATTAAAGAAAATATAACAATTGCTCCTATCGTTAAAAACCAAACTAGTGCATCGAATGGCACCAATATTGGTGTAAAATCCCAAAGACGAAGTTTTTCATGTTGGGGCACTCCGCAATATATAAAATTCAAGTCTAATCGAGGAACACTAACGTCCATTGATGTTTCATGAAAGACACTTTTACGAAGCCCCAGACTATTTGTATTCTCTTCATTTGAAAATAGTCGAGCATAAACTTCTGGTATAAGTGCTTCCACGTCAAACTTATTTGTTTGATTAGGAGCTAAATAAGTCAAATTGTGCCACGTAACTAACTCCAAACCAATTTTCACTATAGCAGTTGACGTAACACCTATTTTATAAAAATCTCTTAAACTTTTTGTAGCAGCTGCTTGAACTACATCAGGTTGTTCAAAAGTAGGACTTATAAATTTTACAAAGTTGCTCTCCTTTCCACTCTCACTTTCACCATAAATTGATATAGTACGACTAATAGGCTCATTTTTAGCCATAAGCCTTGACTTAAGAATTTCGAAAGAAACGTACAGTCGTAAGAACTTAATAGGTTTTGACGTAGTGTTTTGAATATAACTACAAGTTACTGTTGAGGCAAATGCCCATTTTAGAAAGAAAGGACTTCGATATAAGAACGGGCAGTATTTATGCTCCATGTCAAATGCCTCCTTGCAAGTCTCATGAAAGAATCGATATTTTATGTAAGGTATGTTACGTATATTAACAAGTTCTTTGAGATGGTCTTTCAGTTGAATAGCTTCTTCATGTGTATGCCATGCCCGTCTGCAGTCGTAAGAATCCTTTACAATAAAGTGTAATAGTGGCACATGGAAAATATGGTTCCGAATTTCACTTTGGCTTTTAATGCAAAAACTTGTTAGGAAAACTAAAGTCGAAAGTATTGCTTTATTTTGAAAGTACGGACACATTATATGAAATGTATTTTTTTCAAAAGTACACTAAAAGGTAAGCTTATTATAAACAGGTGACGTTTTTATATTTCCAATAGAATGTACTAAAACAAGTGCCATACGTTTAGGGCCACAATTGTAGCTTTTGCATGTCAAAATTTGAATAGTAAAAGAAAGGTATATAATTTGGAAACAGCGTCGGCAAAGGACAAACATTGTCCTTGCTCAAGGTAGATGACTTAAATACCAGTATAATTTATTTCTCATTAAACTAAATACCGAAGAATAACTTCATGAATTACTGCAAATAACTCACAATTTAATAACATTATTTACACCGGTTTCACGAAGCTATTTGTGAAAAGCAGTCACATTTACGGAGAAACTTAAAGTTTGTTATTGAAGTTTATGTTGAACATTATACAAATATTTGGGGTGAAAATCTATTTTTATGAACTTCAACGTAATAATTGATTTTCTTCAACAACTTAGTTGTGTTATACAAATATGAAAGATATATACCATTCCTTAATAATAAGTTCACTCTCACCCAAAATAACCTTAAGTTGTGCATAACATAAAAGCTTATTTACATAATTTGGAGCAAAACGTCTTGTTACCTACGAGATAAATACACAGGTGTTTAAATATGCTGGAACTTTAGTAATATTTGAAAGCATTACATTTCTTGATATCTTGCTATCTAAGTTCAAATTATTTCTCCTTTTTTGTGCAAACATTGTAAAATAGTTATGTACAGAAAGGCAGACTAAAATATGCTAGATAACAACACAGATAAACGAGAACCTCTGGAAATTTTTTGTTGAACATAATCGTCAATATACGCCTGGTTAAATTTTATTCCTTTAATTATCTATTTCCCAAACTTAACTCAACGCTATCATTTTTAAGTAACTCAAGTGAGACGTCCCACGCATTAAATTCAAGTGCTTAAAGAGGATTGTGTGAAATCCGGCGTTTGAGACAACCACCGTTTTTTAGATAAGCCGTTGAAAGAGTTAATCCGATCCCTTCG
>JAQIWN010005018.1:0-10424 GCA_034699025.1 Entomobrya cf. arborea Gr-Col-00668 | reverse complement strand
AAAGACACGAAAACGAAAGAGTTAAAGTTCAGTCGAGTCGGTCGGTAGAGCGCTGCATGATTATTATTATTTTTTTTATCCTATCCTGTGCTTCTGCATTGCAGGAGGAGAAGGAGGAGGCAAACAAGACATTATGAATATCTGCATGAATTTTTTTTAGTTGAGATTTTTTTTCGAGATGATGATGAGGATGTGTGTAGGAAGAGGCACCTAATAACAATCTTCTGTCAGTGACTTGAGTTGACTTACTGCGGCTCTGTGAATTTGTGACTTGGGAGAGAGATTATTACGGAATTTTTAACATGATTTAAACATTTGGGTTTGGTTTTGTTTTAAACTGTGTCGTGTCTTCTGGTGGTGGTATGTGGTTTTTTGCGGTACTATGACATGACCTATTGTTGTCGTTGTCGTTGTCAAGTTAGGAAACAAGATGGTGAGAAAAAAAAATCAGGAATTTGATTTTTGCAATTTAATATGTTTGTTTGACAAGCTATTATAGTAAACCATATTGTTCATTGTAATAACATTTAAATGTGAACGTTCGTGGCTGTGAATGTGATTCCATTTATTTTTTTCAAACTACAAATTTTTATTTTCGTAGTAATAAGATTATTTGATTATGTTGATAAAACAACAAAATGCTATTTTTTCACTTGACTTGTTTTGTTGATTTCGACTGTGGCTACGATATGAGTAGGCACATCAGGAAACAATGCAAGATTATAGTAATTTTTAGCATGTTGACTTGATATTCTCTTGAAAATATCCCATGGCACTTTTTTCTGTGATTTTAAAGTGCAGTAGAAATTCATGTGTCTTCTCTCTTCAATCTTATAACTTTATTTGTTTTTTAAAATATTTAATATTTTTTTTAAAAGACATTATTCCCTATGCAAATAAAGATAGACATGTGTGTCTTTTTTTACTCGTGGTTAAGTATGGTGCATTTACCTACATAACCGACCTACCAATTAACATATTATATTTTTGGTAGTAGACTCGACAGACTTGACTCTTGACTTTTACTGCAAATGGCAAAGAGAGTATAAAGCTCATAGTCATAACTTTTATCTTTGTCGCCCTGCGTCAATAATAGGCTTTAATGGGACACAAACAAACAGAAAAATTCCTTTTCTCTTTCCATCCATCCATTCATTAATAATCATTAAAGCGACATTAGTATTATTATTATTACTCAAGTGCAAAATAAGTGAGACAGACACCCATCACTAAACATTATTTTGTTATTTCAACATGATATCGTACTGATGATGGCGTGTGCGTGGTGGTGGTGGAATGGGTGCATAATCTGCATATTGCATTGTAATTTGTAAAATTGTAAGACCGACCGACCGGACCACAAGACCAAGACTGAAGACATGAAATATATTTTGTTTTAAAAGCTTGTCCTCCTCCACCGTCGTCGTCGTAGTCTTCGTTGTCGTTTTTTTCTGTGGTTTGGTCTGGTCTCAGTCTCTGATCATCACGTCACCAAAAGACCAACACAAACTTTAAAGATGCAAAGGAATTCCAATCCCCAAAAAAAAATCAAGAGAGAATACAATACAGCTCACCATTGTCATCTCTATGAAATAGCTTGTCTTGTAATAATTTGTAACTCAAGCACCCACAAAGAACACTGCATCATTTTCATCTCTCATCGTGTCATGTCCTCTCATGTCATGTATGTCTCGCCAGTACATTTTAATGCAACACTTTATTACAGTGATTATTATTCTCTTAAGTAAAGTAGGTTTACTACTTGCATCGTCACACAATCAGCAGCACAGCCACAGCGGTGCGAAGTGCAAACTGATGTGGTCATACTTCCAATACACATTTTACCGGTCACAATTTTTTTCATGATGGGTAGTTTGGAAAATAAAATGGTTATCATAATAATAGTATCAAGAATTCTTTTAATTTAAAATGTTGGCACATATTATTTTTTAACTGTTCACGTTTTCTTGTTTAACAGCCACGAAAAATTGGCTGAGACGAGCATCTACTTTACCTGACCTGATGATAATCTATAATAATAGTAATAATGCGTTTATAATTATTGACATTTTATTTTTATTTTACTTCTGTACTATTTTGATAAGAAAACAAGTAAAAATTTATTAAAGCCACATGACACGACATGACAACTTTTCTTAAAAGCAGCATCAATCTTTCAACCATGCATGAAATGTTTACTTTGGTACAAGTTCAGGTAACAAATTTATTTTTTGTCTTTAGGCAGAAATTCTTGCTGCTACAACTTACTTACATCACATCATTTTCTTAAAAATCAAGCTAGCATTTTTTTAAAAAAATCTAAAAAGTGATGTGATGAGCCTTGAAGCACGAAAAAAAATTAAGGTGATAGGCTATTATTATCATTATCATCACAGCCATCACAACAAAAAAATGTACTGTAATTTTTTCTACAAATTTACGATTTTCTACAAATTTTTTGTGCTCAGAGGAATATTTATTAACGTTTTGTTTTCTGGGATTATTTTTTTTAGACTGAAACATGATTATGATAATAAATGCTGTCATAAGTCATCATCCAATCTACCAACTATGTACCCTGTCAGTACAATCCTACATTTTAAAGCAAAACAGGAAGCATTGTTGTTTGATAAGCATTTAAAAAATAAAGTGCATTTTTATTATTCTTGGTTGTATTTTTTTATGCATATCTAAATTATCTCAGAAATCTTACTATTGCTTAGCTACTTGGTAGCAAATTAGGTAGTATGAGTACACCATTTTTGTTTATATTTTCTTTGTGAGTCAGAAATTTTGGGATGTTGAAATGATTATGTTCACTTTATTTACTGGAAGTACTTTTTTGGTAGAACAAATTTTGTGCATTGTACCAAAGGGATAAAAATGCTTTGAGCCTATCTATGCGTGTACAAGTGCGTGTGACCAATTTAGGAAATAAAATGTTCTCTTGTCTGCCTCGTCATTTTGTGAAAGTGGCGATGGTGATGCGATGTAATGGTTACTACAGTAATTATAATGATATCTCACTGGCAATTTTCTTTTGAGGTGCATATATTTTCATAAGTCAAGTGCAGTAAAAAACTTGTAACATGGATTGTGTGATCACACATCTAAAAAGAATCTTTGTCTGATTTGAACTGAACTGATCGAGATCTTAAAAGAACAAAATAAATTTTGCTTCTGTTCTAAATTTCTTCAAGATGATGATGATGATGATAATAATTATATCCTTTTTTAAACTTATACCAAGCTAGTTAAATATATTATGTCAAGGTTTTACCATATGAGTCATGACTGTGCATAATATATATTTTTTTTATGGAAGATGATAATGATGGGGATGGAGATGATGATAATGATGTAAAAATGAGAGTATTAAATATCAACAAGAAATTTTATCCCTTTTGTAATTCTTTCTGTGTTTTTTTTCATAGGATTTCCAACGACATCAACCGCAACCAAACCACCGCCGCCAGGCCGCCTTCTTACCTTAAACCAGTTGGCTTGACAACACCTTAAAGAAAAAAATAAACAGCACAAGAAAATCTTCAACAGTTAAACATTTTGTTCGCTCTGAATAAAAATCGTCACCAGAAAAAAAAATATGCCCAGTATAGGAAGTGGTTTGAGTGTCCTCCACTATGGCCATAGTGGAGTGACCGGTGGTGGGGGTGGAGGGGGGATGTATGATGACAACCGCTGCGGCTGCTGTCCCTATGGCTATCATATTGACGTTGACTTTGTACCATTTACGAGGAAAATGCTGTCCAGGGAAAGTGAGGTGGAGAGATTGGAAGCGCTGAAGGACAAGTGGAGATGTGAACGTCAGTCAATGGATAAGCTTTTGGGGGTCGTTGTCAAACAAAAATTAGCTATGAGACAGCAGGTTAGTAAAAACTCATATCTGTGTTATGTTTTTTAAATTTTCTAATTACATTTAAAAGTACGTTAGATAGCTATAGAGTAATAAAAAGGTGTTAATTAGGTTGAGTCAGTAAAGAGAACTAGAAGCGAGGCCGCTGCGCTGCGCTGTAAAAAAAGTGATTTCATTTTTTAAAGCTTTTGTACAAAATGAGGTGTTATGTCATGTCAAGGAATTAATTAATGCTGATTCACGCTCTACAAAACTGCTAGGAAAAAAATTAACCGTCAATTGTGTTGTGTACCGTGTAATAAACCAGAGAAGCGTAATTTTATGCACCAAAAATATAATGAATGCAAATGCGGTTTTCTGACGATGGCAATTTGCCCAGAGAGATTTCTGCTGAAATTTATTTTTTGGTATTGGGCTTTGGCTTTGTTGTAATTGTAAAATTGTTGTTTTGGTAGTTTATTTTATGAGTAATTTATGCTGCCGTGAAGAAAAAAGAATTGGAGATGTTACGGGAAGAAAATAAAGTAATATGGATGGATTTTTAGAAAAATGATCATATTCCCTTCTATATTTTTTGGTGTAATATAATAGCTTTAGTAAAACAACTGCTTGTGTTGTAGTTTTTTTTGGCAATTAGAGCTATTGTCTTATCATTGTCATGTGAGAGTTGTTAGTGGCGTGGTGTTGGATGGTGGAATAAAGAAGAATATGTAATTTGTAAAGTGTAACAAACACAAAATTATCATCAAAGGGAAAATGAATCTTGTGTAGGATTAGCTTGACTGACACTGACACACACGCGTGTTTTCAAGAGTGTCGTTTATGCTTTTACACGTAGTTTTTTTTAGAGAGTAACGGAAACAAAACGTATTGCCATTTATTAAGTTTGTTATACAGTCTGTCTTTTTATTTATTTTGAAAACGCTTAAAAGTTTTGAATTTTTTCTATGAATTTTCAAAATTATCTAACAATTAACTTATTATTTTCATCATTTTTAGCACTACTTTCTTACACCGTTAAAAAATTCACTCAGTTCCTTAAATGATAACTCACTAATCCGCAATAATAATATACTTTCCAACATTTTCTCTCTTTCTTCTCATCATCTTCACAATTATTAATAGCAGAGCTTGTTAAAAAGCTCATCATCTCATCATCCACTTAATGCTTACACTCATGTAATAATTTTTATTAACCAAGTTATTATTCTACTTTCTTCACAATTTCCACCACCCTATAATAATTTTCCTAGTAATGCTACTTCACTACTATTCTCCTCTCCCATCTTAATCTTAGTCGTCGCATGTCATGTAAGCTCAAGTATTTTTTTTATGATTCTCATCACTTTGTTTTCTTATTTGTCCTCCATCACAAATCCAAGAAAATGCCGGTAGTTCAATGTTCAACATCCCAACCATTCCATATACCAAACATTATTATCCAACTGCACTTGTTCCCATTCTATTTATACCTATACCACAATAATACATACATCTAAAAAATCTACATCCCAAAAAAATAATAATATGCAATGCAACAGTTTTTTTTTCTAAGAAACTCGCTAAGAACGTGTGCTTGCAACTAAATCCACTGAAAAAGAAACTCTCACAAAAAAAACACCAAGGAGCATTTCCTTTCAAGCTATTTTCTTTCTCAAACTCCTTCTCTGATAAAAATAGAGAGAAAAATAACAAGTTTAACAAACAGCATCTCTCTTTTCTCTCTTCTCACAAAATACTTAATCTCATATTATCATCAGAGAGTACACCACCATAAGTGTAGGGGAGATGACATGACATATAAAAAAACCGTTTTTCAACTTAACTTAGCAAAACACACTTCAAAAAAAAATATCTCTACATTATTGCATTACATTTTTCATTATAATAATACGCTATACACCATACACACCACCGTAGTAAATAATATTGCTCTTCTGCTTTTTTTCTGTCGCAGTACTGCAATTATACTATTATTTCATCTTATCTTTTCTTTCATTCATTCTCATCATCATAAACTCATGATCTTGAATGTGTATTTTGTAAACCATGTGAATTTTAACGTAGGTAATATTGAATGTCATGTCATATTATCATCACTAGCTATAGATGCGCTGTTATGCTACAAAGCTTTTGTCAGAGGATGTTGATGTTGGATGTAGGAAGTTCATTAGGATATCACATTGCATTACTATGACTACTTATTTTAGAGAAGAGGAAAAAAAAAAATGTAATTCAGTGAAATGCAATGTTAGAAGATAGCTTACCATTCTGTTAACATCACTGAAATAAAAATATTTGAATATTTTTTTTTTTAATATTTTGATTTCCAGCAGCAGCAACAGCAGCAGGATGATAGTTTGCTGTTGCATAGGTCTGCAAATAATAGGAGCACTACTGAAGAGGAAACGAGTAGTTCGTGGTTATCCCAAGTGAGATCCGTAAAAGATATAGAGTACCACCACCATCAACAGCGACGTCATTCCCAACATCATAGACATCCCGCCGACAACACCGACACCAGCATTACCACCACTGAGTATACTAGTTTTAGTAGTGGTTTTGGTGGATATGGAGGTGGTGATGGTGAACAAGATGTGGATACTGGCACGAGCCATGACTCCATTCTCTTGGGAAATGGCTTGAGTGAGGCAGTCACCGATTTTGAGGAGGCTCTGTCAAGAACCAGGCCGGAAGCGAGAACCCTTTCCTACAGTATCCCTGATAGTCACAAGTTTCATACCTTTCCAAGGATTAAGGCAAGTGGGGCAAGTGGGGGGCATAGGGAGAGTACAAGTAGGGAGGCACATGATACCTCTGCTATTGGATTGATGAGTGTTGTGGGTGGATTCTCGAGTAATCAGTATAATAAGGGGTCGACCACTTCAACTAGTGCTAGTACTGTGATTATGAAGGAGATTACGACGCCAATGCCTGCGGCGCAGGTTGTTCCACCACCGCTGCCACCGAAAGAGAGTAAAGTTTTGAGTGAGCAAAGTAATGGGATATCAACAGGTCATCACCATCATGCTGACTCCATTTATAGTCATAGCTTTCAACCAAATGGATATAAACGTGGGGGAGGGTTAGGTGAGGGGGAAAGTGATAAGAGGTTGGAGTATTTGGAGGAGCAAGTTAAAATTATTCCAGAGTTGGAGGTAAAAATGGTGTTCATTTGATTGAGAATTTAAACAGTTTGGATTAGCTGGTGCATGAGAGCATGGCAATTAATTTGGATGATTTTAATGACAGGTGAAACTAACGCTTTTGAAAGAAGAGAAGCGTCAGCTAATGAAACTTTTGGATAATGAGAAGCAAAAGAGTGCGAAATTGGAGGAGCAAGGACGAGTGGCAGCGTCAGCCTCGGTATTTGGCAGAGAAGAGAAAAAAGTGTCTCCTGTTGCCCCACCCAGACGAAAAACGAGAGATGCTGGAGTAGGTAGGACGGTGCTTACGAGAGATGTTGGAATCTCTCACACAATGCCACGCACAAGGTAACACATAATTTAAGTAATCAATTACAATGAATTTACCCCAATTAGCATTAAATTTAATTGAATTTACTAATTATTTTGCATAAAAGGTCTGTGGGCGTGGGAGGCAACCTTGACTACTTATCTAGCTCAGGAGTTTTGGAGCGATCTTCTTCTTTAAGTCGCCCAGACTCCTGTTCCCCCACCGGTAGCATACCTTCCTCAACCACTGGAACGATACGAAGAAGAATCCGCAGTTTCGATGTAGGCGTTCAAGTTAAGGAACACGAATTTAAAGACGCCAGCGACGTAACCATTTTACAAATCGTAGAAAAAGTAGACTGTGGCGTGCAAACCCTTCCAACCAAGTCACAAGATGAACCAGACCGAAGCTTAACAAAACCCAGACCCAAGATTTTAACGAAAAGTACAGGATCCTTGGCAAAACCTCGAATGGACAATATTGGATGTACTGCCAAACCAACTTGCAAAGACATTGGTGTTGGCACCCCACCCGAGAAAAAGGTAAAGGACACCAAGTCCACCCGAACTGTTGGCGTATCTGCTCAGTTAATTACTCCAGAGTCATCCAGTCAATCCAGAGGATCCAGTCCTGAGAAGCCCTCAATCCTCCGAAAATTGTCTAAATCATTAGGGGTCAATACAGACCAGCCCAGATTAAAGACAACGGCAACGAACACACTACCTTCAAGTTTTCCATCTCCACTGGAGTCCCCAAGGGTTCCCTTTGAGTCACCTTATATATCCACAAGGTTAACAGTGCCAACACCCAGTCCAACCCCACAAACACCGGCTGACTCAGAGGGAGAAAGGGAACCTACACCAGTGCCACCCCCAACGGCTGAAGATTACAAAAGTAGTCGAGAGCCATCTCTGGCACGGCATTCCCCAACACCACCACCTCCCCCTCCTAAACCAACAGTCCAAGAAACTCCTCCACCACCTCCTTCTGTATCCCAAATTGATAGTAAATCTTTATCCCGAATTCCCCGTTTGGCGAGCTCCCCAACATCTCCGAGATTACCTGTAAGACGCTTTGAATCTCCTGTGGATGAGGAGATGAGAAGCGGTAGAACCACACCTGAAGAATCTCGAAGTAGTATGAGTCCTGTACCACCTTCACCACCAGCCCAGCATGTACCCTTGTCAGGTATTCCTTTAATGAGGAAACCAGTGTTCCAACGTTCAGATACCTTCACGAAGGAAATTCATTTTCCAATTGGGAGATATCCACCTTGTCAGCTTGAGCCCTTGGAGGAAGAGGACAAGGAGAGACCTTCAACATCTGGCAGCTTTGCTTCATTGCAAGAACCAAGAGAAAAGTATAAAGCTTTAAAAAATAATTATCTACTAAAATTCTTAATTTGTCACGTCACGCTAATTGGATTTGATTTTGTTAGAGTTGTGCCAAGCAAAGAGATGCAAGGAGCATTGAAAGTGCTAAACGACGCCCTTCTCCGTGGTCGAACTACGCAGCAAGTTACTTCAGCAATTAGCATTATTTTGCATGAATGGTTTAGGGTAAGCAAATTAAACAAAATTATCCCATATCTTTTAAATTACCATATTTTGAACATGGGTTAACCCTTTTTTTTCTAGGTGGCTGGCACAAAAACAGCGAATCCACTTGATGTCGAAGACTATTTAGACTTTTTCGAGAGCTACTCACCCCAACTACTTCGCTACATTGTCAACATGCCAGACGGAAATGTACATAAATTAAAGCGATACACACCAAATTTTTCACTGAAAATTTGTTACGGAAATGCAGCATTAATTTTTATCTTTATTTTTTTTTCAGGGAAATACAGCAATGCACTACGCCGTATCACACGGTAATTTTGACGTAGTTTCCATTCTCCTTGACTCCAAAGTCTGCGATCCAAACAAAGCGAATAAAGCTGGCTACACCAGCGTCATGCTCGTCTCTCTCGCAAAAATCCTCACAGAAACGCACAGACAAGTAGTTCGTAGACTTTTTAGCCTGGGGGATGTGAATATCAAGGCGGCGCAAGTGAGTTCAAGATTACCAGTTAAGCGAGTTCAAAATACACAATTTTGGCTTAACTTATTTTTCAAAATGGGAAGAATACGGATAATTTTACATTTAAATGAAATATTAATATTTTACAGCACGGTCAAACCGCCCTCATGTTGGGAGCATCTCATGGTCGTTTAGACACAGTTAAATTGCTAATTGAAGCAGGAGCGGATGTCAATATTCAAGATGAGGATGGGAGTACCGCTCTCATGTGTGCCGCGGAACATGGACATGGTGACATAGTCAAATATCTTTTAGCGCAGTCGGATTGTGATCCAAATGTTACTGATAATGTAATTACATCTCTTATCCCGATTCACCAATTTAAAAAGTTTATCCAATAAATAATAATATAATTTGTGGCTATTTTATAAATAAATAGGATGGAAGTACAGCTTTAAGTGTAGCGATGGAAGCAGGTCACAAGGACATTGGAGTAATGTTATATGCCCACATGCATTTTCTGAAAGGACCTCAATCATCCCCAACCGCTACATCCACCAGCCCCACATCTTTCCAAAAATCGATGATGAACCGGAGCAGTACTCCAAGTTCCCATAATTCCCAATCCGAGTCGCCCTCCAGTTCAACCCAAACTTCGCCTCTTGTAGCCAAGAAGCATAATCAGTCGTTATCTTAAAAAATATATTTACCAGTTTTTAATATATTCACACAATAATACATATACACAATGCCCACAAGAACAAAAAACCGTCGAACCGAAATAATAATTATGAACGAGACATTTAAAAAATATATATCTGATATGTATGTATGAATGCATATATGTAATTTGAGAGCAGTACACTTGACTTTTTAAATAGTTTTTATTTTTAACGACTGATAAATAATCTCAGGAATTTTATTTTCTCTTCTTGCAATCCGTTTTACAAGATGCAGACCCACATGTCGTGCTATTATTTTACCTTACAAAGCTTATCAAGACAAGAAAAAAAATCATTACATAACTGAAAATTACTTACATTAAATTGGTAACGTAACAATAATTACAATT
>JAQIWN010005017.1:0-10426 GCA_034699025.1 Entomobrya cf. arborea Gr-Col-00668 | reverse complement strand
TTTGCTGTACGAGGAGGAAACCAACAGGTCGTTGCATTTCTACTATCACTTGGATTAGATGTAAATGAAGCTGATGAGTTGGGTGAAACACCACTGCACAAAGTTGTGATATCACAAAGCCGAGAGTATTTTGGTTTGACAGTGAAATTAGTAGATTTGGGTGCTGATTTGAATTCAAGAGATCATTACAGTGACACGTTAGCACATTCACTCGCCAATGAGGAGAACATTTCATCGGAGGAGTTCCAAAGTTGGGTGACATCCATGATAGATTGGGGAAAAGGTGAGATTTTTGCTTCTCGTGGCTTTTGTGGGCGAACACCACTTCAAGCTGCTCTACAAAACAGAGATGTGAACAGAGAGACAATTGAACTGCTTCTTAAATATTCGAGTCTTGATGTGAACGAGAGAGATGAGGATGGCGCGACACTGTTGGAATTAGCTTTGATTTATGGAAGAAACATTGAATCCATTGATAGTCTCATCAAATTGGGATCGGATATTAACTTAAAATTTAAGAATGGGAGTGGAGTTTTGCATGGTGCCGTGATTGGAGGGAATAAAAAGCCATTCAATATTTATTGTCAAGAGGTTTAGATGTGAATGATGCAAATGACTTGGGAAACACGCCGTTACACTGTGTCAAAGAGACGAAATACAAAAAATTTTCTGAAATGACCAAGTTTCTGTTGGACTGTGGGGCAGATTTGTTTGCGAGGAACAAGAAAGGGAATACGATTGCTCATGAGATATGTCTGTGGAAAGATGTGACTTGTCAGGATTTCAAAATTTGGGTGGGTGCGATGATTGAAATCGGGCATTTTGGCTTATTTGCTATTCGTGGAGAATTGGGACGGACCTGTCTTGATAATTCGATGCAGAGGCTGGATGTTGACGTGGAAACTATGAAGATGATAATTGATGCTGGTAAGCTTGATATTAATAAGCGAAATGAGGAAGGTGATACTACACTTCATTTGGCACTTAATTTTGGAAGAAGCGTGGAAACGTTAAAGGGATTGGTTGAGTTGGGTGCGGACTGGAAGATGAGAAGAAACGCAAATAGGTGCAGTGTGATGCATTCGGTGGTGCAAGAAGGAAATAAGCAAGCGTTTCTCTTATTTAAATCACTTGGGGCTGATGTGAATGTGGAAGATGAAATGGGTCAAACTCCATTGCATTACGTAAGATGGACGGAAGGTGGTGACGACGTTGCAATGACAAAGTTTCTTTTGGAAAATGGAGCGGATGTGAATTCTCGAGATAAACTGGGTAGATCGATGGAGCAGCTAATGTCGGATTGGTTGAGTTATGAGAGCTATTGCACCTGGAAACAAGGAATGGTAGAGTTGGGATACTCTAATTTGTTTGAACATTAAAGTAAAATAAGAAAGTTTGATGAGTGACTTTTCTCTCTCACGCTTTCCGAAGAATAAAAGATTTTTGTTTATTTCTTTTTCTATAATTATATTAATCGGGAATAGTAACAGAATGTTAAATCAATTTGATAAAAAATAAATAAAATCCAGAAAAACATCGTTAAATTGTTTTTAAAATGGTACTACTTTTAGAAATTTTAAAATGAAAGACAAATGAGTAATGATAGTGATCGAGAGTTCATTGATAATGAATATATAAAGCAAAAACTCCAAATATATTTTAATGACCTTACCAAGATACGTTTGAATGTTTAGAACCAAATAAAAATACCTGAACGAAAAAAGAACGAGTATCTAATAAAAAATTAGATTCAAGTTGGCAGAAATACAGGTGCTACAGAAAGCTCAATCGAATCACATCTATTTAATAGCTGCGAAAATTTTCTACATGATTATTCTGGGAGCTATTTGCATGAACTGTTATCTAAATATGCCACTTTGAAATTCATACGCGTACCATGTCACACATACTTAGGTTTAATTTATTGCTAATATTATCCAAATTTAAGCATTAGTGTTTCGAAAGTCAATATTTCTTTTGTTTCTATATATATTGATGATATATTACTGACTTACTTTATATGTAATATTATTTACGTATTACTTTTTCCCAAAATATTTCCGAATTTTCCGTTAAAACTTGAATTCTGAAAACGTATTACGCAAATCGAAGATAAATTCTTAGCACTAAATTGTAAAATGACGGTTTTTAAGCTTTTAAATTAAGTGTTCCATAAACCTTTTCAGTGGTTGATCATCCACACGTGCTGCCGTAATAATCCGAAAAAGTACTCGAAAGAGTATCACAAAGCTTTCACTACACATTGACAACTTACGTAGTTAAACAGTTGAAAAACAGCTTCTAGTAGCTCAATTTAGATTTCTTCTACAACACAAGTATAATTATTATTTTCGATACAATTTGAAACATTATTCGTGGTCTGCGAATAATCTTTGACGGCGTATAATTTAAAGTTAACTAAAGTCTTCAAAGAGATGTCGTAATTTCACAGTTGAGTTTACTCCTTAGAACTTACTACTTAGAATTTTAAATCTTTCAAACCAATCTAGTGGTCAGTTCATTTAAAACATTCCAATCAACCATAAACATTTCAATTATTTTTTAAGTTATTGTTAACAAGACTTTAATTCTGCGAAATATATTAACCATATTTTAAAACAGATGTATCATTAAAAATTAAAATAGTAATCAAAAACACACAAAAACCAGTCCAAATTAAAGATAAAGCTATGAAATTCAATTAACTTAGACGACTTGCGTATTTTGAAGGTATCTACTTTTTTCTCGCATCATTTTCAATTTTTTATACATTAGGTGTTTTCATTCAATGAATTACAAAATATGCACATTGCATATAACATTAGTTGAAAATACAATAGCTGTAAATTAAGACAACATTTTTAAACTAAATTCTATAACATTCTAAAAGCTTTGGGAGGCAAAACAACCGATTTCAAAACTTCAAGTTGTCAAAAACCGATTCGACATAAAACTACTTCATAACAAATTATGAGGAAAAGTAAATTTAATAATTGCTTTGTGTCATGACTTTTTACGTTTGTCAATAGAAAAATTTAAAAAAATAAAAAAAAACAATAAATCAACCCTTTAATTTTTTTTGAAACAAATTTTGGAAATTTGGGTTTGAATTCGGCAGTTATGTTCGTATCACCATAATGTGAAACGGATTTTTGCAGCCAACTATGAATGTTTCCAGTCAATCCAGCTTTTACCCTCATGAGTAACCATATGCTTAGACAAAACCCTTGACTGGGAAAAAGCAGCTCCACATTTTTCGCACTTATACGGTTTTTCACCAGTATGGCTCATTAAATGAGCTTGTAAGTTACCGGAACTAGAGAATTCTTTCCCACAAAGACAGAATTTGTAATCTCTTATTCCTTCGTGAACCACTTTAATGTGTTTTTTCAACCGACATCCATGAAGAAAGGACTCCCCACACAATTGACATTCGTGGGGTCTAATGTCACTATGGATTGCGATGTGCTGCTTTAAATTATGTTTAGATTTAAAGCTCTTGTGGCATATGTCACATGTATATCGCTCAGTGCTTATGTGCGTTTTCATGTGGCACCGAAGATTGTCCCTCTGTTTAAATGTTTTGTTGCAAAGTTCACACCGGAATTGCATTTGAAAGGTGTTTCCTCTGCATGGATATTTAGGTGGCATTTCAAACCAAACTTGGTTCTCAGTCTTTTGTCACACCTACTGCATTTAAACTTGCTATGCCCTATCTTGCTATGCGACAGCTCATGTATTTTTAGGTGAGTGTTTTGAGGAAAAGACTTTTGGCAAGTGATACATTTAAATGGGTTTTCTCCTGTATGAGTTCTGTAATGACTGCTTCTACTGGATAGTGTTCTGAACGAATTATCGCATAAACTGCAAAAGTGTGGTTTCTCGTTGATATGTCCTCGATAATGTTTAAAGAGATCCTGATTTGTACTAAAATACTTATCGCAAAATAGGCATTGGGAGATGCTACGATGGTATGTGCCATGTGAACGAAGTCTTTGCCGAGAACTTAACACTTTCTCACAAATTCCACATTTCAACTTTTTTATATTAGCCATTTGGCTGCAGGAATCATTAACAAACTTGAAGAGTTGCTAGAGTACACAATTTGTTAGAAATTAAATCGTTGATAAGTACAGAGCTTGCAATACTATCAAGTTACAGAACAGAAGGTTGTGACAAAATTAGATTTTCAGTGATACGTTGATTTAGATACAAGCTATAATTTAATCCGCCTATATTTCTGCCGTTATAAATCAAATTCGAAACCACAAACTAGCACGACAAATTTAAAAGTTCTTTTGCCTTTGATACAAATTTAAAAAAATACTAAGTGCTTTTTTATACTTTAATAAATTTAGTTCCTACTCATTGTCAGCATTCAAATGTACCGACCAACAATTAGGACTTTGCGATTAATTAAATTCAATCAATAAATTGTGGTTGGACTTTCACAAAAACTCACTGCACATGACAGACTTGAGAACTGACTAGTTTCTATTTGATTTACAGGAAATTTGTAATATTTGAAGTTAACTACAAATTTTTTAATAAAAAAGAAAAAAAATATTTTGAATCAGTAAATAATTCAGATTGGAACTAAAGGGACTTTTAGAAACTAATTCAAAGCCATATGATTTAACAAAACAAATTGGGCTATGCACATATATGTTGGTATACAGTGTGTGGTAAATATACCATTAACAGGACTAATATATGTATATATTTATACTCAATATGGATATATTATTACAAGTGTTGTGAAAGCAAAGCAACACGTAGCATTGGCCTGGGTGGATATGATATGCGTGTAAAGAAGTAACAGAAAAGTTGAGTTCCTGGTCAGTCTACATTTCTACAAATCAAACAAAATGTTACACACTTGTGGATGCGATGTACATACTGCGTTACTAAAATAAATGATAAGACTTACATATGTTAAAGATAAAATATACACCCTTTCATTGGTATTTTTATATTAGCACCAAATATCTGTGATACTATAAAAACCCATTGCCAGTTTATGCAAATTGAAGTTCATAAATTTTTTTTGTAGCAGAAAATTTGTTTATAACTAAAGTTTCATTAGCTTTATAAACATTCAATGACGAAGGAAAAAAATTGCCCTGTATAAAAGTGTAAAATAGTATAGATTAGTAATAGAATATTGTAGTATTTTTGACATAGCCACTAAAATATTTTTTCAATTTTTTTTGTTATATCGAAAATGTTTTAATGATTTATGATTCAAAAATGCTATTACATTAATAAAAAAGTACCTAAAATATTCATGAAATGACCTTGCACTGCAGCTACGATCGAGCTCAATTTTAAAAGCATGCAAGACCAAATACAGGACTTTAAATTCCTTTTTTCTCTGTAAAAAAATTATAAATCTGAAATTCCGTAATTGAAATAAATTTAGGTGAATTGTGATTTTTATGACTCATATACGTCCATATACCTATAAAGTAAAGCTGGAACAACCGTGCAAGATATATTTGGAGTTTTGGAAGTGAAAAAAGAAAATTAAAGAACTATCCCTAGTCTAAAAACGAATTATCAGGCATATGTAAGCTTGTTATGCTGTTTTGTCATAACTAGCTAGTTATGACAAAACAATTTCTTGTTGTGTCAAAAACAGTTTAAATAATTAATGATATACAAGTGCTACTTTATTACCCAGTAATATAACCTAAAAACCTAAAATGTAATTATAAAATGGTAATTAAAATAGATTAAAGTTCAAAACGATGGAAATACGATAGTGAAGTATGAGTCGACGAACTCTCACATAACTAGCTACTATCAACCAGAAAAACACTCAATTATCCAACGCTATTGTATTTTAGTCAATTTCTCAAGCATTTATTTTTGGAAATTTAAGTAATTTAAAGTTATAAAATGGTTTTGAAATAAAATTCCAACACTATTATACAAGCGATTTTTGTTCGTATTTGACTTCATTTTCCCCTTGACACGTGTCGACTTGGCCACAAACAAAAATCGTCAGGTACATCTTAACTTAAAATGTTTGTTCCACAAAAAATATTTTCTTGTTATTTCCAAAATATGTTGAATAATTTATGTACTTCAATTAGAAAAAGAACTGTGAGTAAAATGTAAACAAAAACACTTTTAGAAGTTGTTATGTTTTTAGACTTAGTGTTAGAATATTTTGAAGATTGAAAATTTTTCAAGTTTCCTAAAAATAAGTTAGGTGCAGTTACAGAACGTGAATTAGAAGCAGTGGTGCTCCGGAAATAAAATAATTACACAATTCTTCACGTGTATCACTACAAAAATGCTTAAATAATAGATATGGATTACTGAAATCAAAAAATGGATCTATAACACTAAAATCAATCTGTATTGAAGAATATTACCGTCAAGTATGCAGTTTTTTACCTTAACATTCTTATTTCTTACTCTTCTGAAAAACTTTTTCAGTAGTAATGCAAGCCCATCGAAAAACTTTGAATACACTCTAACCACCAAACTTTTAAGTTCAATGCGGCTTTCGGATCCGTTCACGAGAAAGTATTTACGACAGTTTGGGATAATTAGGCTGGAAGTTAAGGAATATCTACAACATTTGGAAACGGCTTCAAGCCCACCCAAAGTGCATAAAACTGTGGACAATTTGTATTCAGCTTTGCAATATTTCATGAACGACAATTGTCTTGTTACAATAAACAATTTTGAAGGCATCGACATACATCCAACAATTCATTTTCCTGTAATTCTCAGACAATTCCAATTGGGTTTTGGTTCACTCAGTTATTTTAAGCCAGTTTATCGTGGACTTCGATCATTGGCGAACATTCTCTGGATTCCAATTGAAAAAGTTTCTAAACTTAATGGGAACTTTTCCATTGAAATTCTGAAAGGTAGCTTTCTCTCCACAATGAAAGGTTGTTACATTTTAAAGTATCTCTATTCCGTTTGGCCACCTAGCATTAGAGCTCACAATTGTGTGGGTCCAAATACATTGGACTTTGTTTTGTCGTCAAGACCTTGGCAGTGTGAAATACAAGTGGAGTTGTTCATGCCGGACGAGATACTTCGTGTTGGAAAATATACAGAAATTTTCGATACTCTTGTACACGGCAGCTATGTTACTCTGCCAAGTTTGAGACCACCTATTCATATACTTGTTGATACAAAAGCAGGCATAGAAGAATACGATTGGGTGTCATTAGCTGCGTGGACAGCAAAAAGAAATTACAAATTTGGTCAAAGCCTTTCGGAGTCGATTTTAAATCACATTCAATTAACAGCTCATGTTGCCTGCAACTCAAAACCCGTCAAGATATTAAGTATAAATTTGAACTGCCACATTCGAAAAATGAACGCAATTTTTATCTGTCCAGAATGTAGGCATTTTTTAAGTTTTCGCCCAGTGAAAATAAATGATTTCTCGTTTAAACAAATCGATTATTTAGACAAGGCTCAACAATTCTTTGCCTTTCCGGGTGATATGGTATCATCGGGAAAATTGGGGTTGGAAGGATCAATCTCATATTATGTCAACGAACAAGATAAATCATTTAAATTACCACTTCACAAGATGCGTCCAATAAATCGAAGGCTTTCAGACAAAATGCACATGCTTGGATTTGTCTACGCGCCTTTATTTGCGGACATGATGGGAAATGTTACTAAAGTAACACCAAAGGAATTTGACCACCCAGATTGCCTACATTTCAGTCAATATTTGACAAGAAGCAGTCTTCTTCAGGAATTTTGGGATGCAGATTACGGCGTTACATTTAGAATAGAAAATGTGTTTGCAAAACTGCACTTTGTGAGTTGTGGCTCACGTGGAATAGAGCCATTTCCGTTTGTCCAGTTTGTATCTGTTTTCAGGTGGGAAGTTTGGTTTTTTCTAATAGTCTCCATTGTTCAGCTCTCATTCGCCATTGTCAAGGTGTACAGAGAAAGCCCCAGTCTTAGCTCACTTTTTATTTGGCCTTTAAGCATATACAAAGTTTTAGTAGAGCAGGGGGACCCTTTTCCAAAATTCTTTGACAAAATTGATCAAATGAGATTTATAACGAGTGGAACACTTCTTGCAGGTGTGGTGCTAAGTAATGCTTTCAAGAGTGAGAATGTGTACAACATCGTATTACCCAGGGCACAGATCTCTTACAAAAATATTGACGAGCTTATGCACGACAATATTACTCTTTACACTCGAATTCAAAGATCCTGGTATTTTCACACTTTTCGCGTAGGTAACAAGTGTGAAGGAGACGAGTTTCATCAACGTTGTCCTAGTCTCATTTTTGAGCTCTTTACTTGGAGTGAGTTACACATGAGCAAACATTCAAAAGCAGTTATTTCAAATGACACAACGAAAATAATGAATTATTCACGCATGCACCCAGAGGCTACCAAGGCAGCAGTAAAACCTTTGGAATTTCTACGTTCTTTGTTCCAAGTAGAAATTATCAACAAACATATTGCTCACATGCTTCAAGAAGGAAATGCTCTTACAGAACGTTTGAATGAACTTCAAGGCAAATTGGTTACAACCAGCTTAAATAACTGCAGCAAAACGGCGTGGCTATTGCCAAACTATTTAGCACAAGTTCAGCATAGACTGTTGAAAAAATCTGGAAAACATTCTGATGTGAGTAGTGCTGCATACACAAAATCGGAAATTACATTTTCATATCAATGGGCATATGTTCCGTCTTCAATACTTCGAAGATTTTCTTTGATGCAGAACACTGGTTTGTTCGAATGGTGGCCCAGGTTAATAAATAGATCTAATATTGTGTTTGGCAGTACAATGAAAGTCCCAGTGGCACCAAATATGGCGGGAAACATTCTTGTTATATTTGTACTACTTGGAAGTGGTCTGTTGGCTTCTTTATTGTGCAGGATTTTAGAGACTTGGTTTTTTAAGTTTAAATTTAAACACGCACAAAGGATATTTATTCGAATGCTGCACAATGGAATTCAAAAATGCTGGAACTTAAGGAAAAAATCTCTAAACAATGTTACTTTCGTTATTGTAAAGTCGACAGACTCATGATAAACACTTACTACATTCCAGCTGGTTTTTAAATTGCAAAAATAATCATAAAATAATACTAGTAGTCAGATGTCTCCTAACAGTTTAAAAGTGTATGATAAAACTATCACAACTAATAAGTAGTTTTTATCAAATATTTTAGTATGAAATATGAATGGAAGCACAGACAAACATACGAAAACTTTTTGTTGTCGGTTACTCTATTTTTCGTAGTTGCAAGGCGTTCGTGTACTTACCGAAGGTAGTCACAATACAAATTTGACAAACCACGAAACGTTTTTTTTTCGTATTTCTGGTTGTAGAACGTAGAATCCTTACCAAAAAACAACCGGCATTACGAAAAAAACGCCGTGCAACTACGAAAAATAGAGTAACCGACAACAAAAAGTTTTTGTATGTTTGTCTGTGCTTCCATTCATATTTGAACTGTAAGGAAATTAACGATGTTTAGCCAGTACGAAATAAATATTAAAAAACCTAAGGTAGTTTTTAGGCTCATAATATTATGCATTTCTATTTCCAATCACAACAAATCTTTTGTGTGTGGTAAGTCCCATTATCTGAAAAAGATTATGGGACATAAAATATCGAATACGCTCTTGTGGGAGACTAACTTTATATTTATTGTGGCATTGAAAATGATAATATATAACGTAAATTTTCCTAAGATGTACACTGCATGTTAGAGATAAAAATATATGTATATATTAATAATATTATTGTAAAGGATATGGTAAATGATAATAACATGTTAAACATTTTACCACATTTTATGTAATAAAAATGCAGGAATATATTTTTATTTGTAGAGGATACAAAAAAACTATTTTTAAAGAAGTCATTAAAAATATAATATTAAAGTAGGCCAAATAATGTAGCCTAATTGTTATGTAAATCGCGGATATTAAACGCTATTCGTAAGCAAACTACGAATTAGCAGATGAATAAATAAATCATGTTGATTTCATGTTGACAACTCAAAATAAAACTCAACTCAACTCTCTAATGTGTTAAAATCATCATTTTAAACATAGTTTAAATGGATAGTTTGGCAAGTTGAAATTGACTTGGATAATTGTATTTTATTTTTGTACTACGAAATTTGAGAAAGGGATCGATTAGATAGAAAGTTATGCATTATACTCTGCTGGTGCGATATCAAATAAAATCGATTACTCTTACACATATACGTCAGCTTGACTGGAAACAAGAACGAACAAGAAAGGAATATTGATCGGAGAGAAATAAAGCCCTGAGACGAGCCGCTGTATACGTATTACATGAATGCTTCCACTGCCATTTTAAAATAAATAGTATGGTTATCCGTCGTTTAATTTTTTTGCAGTACATATAAATGATTAAAATATTCTATGGTCTACGGGGTAT
>JAQIWN010005016.1:0-10427 GCA_034699025.1 Entomobrya cf. arborea Gr-Col-00668 | reverse complement strand
CCTGTGATCGTCTCGTTTAATCCAAGCCCTGAAAACTTTAACCATGAGTCAAATTTAAATAACTTGCATAAGACTTTAATTTTTGTCCTTGAAGCTGCTTTGTACACACTACCAACGAAAAATGTTCAACAAGCCTGTTACCAATATCCAAAAAGGGTTTATATTAGTTCAACTCTCTGTGTAATATATTCACTCAGTCGTCGTTTTAATATTACCATTTCAAATCAAACAACTGAAAAAACAGAGATTTTTCTTGTTGGAGAATTAACTGTTAGACCTGAAAATTTAATAGAAGAAATAATTTGGCTTTTCTATAGCATAGCACCTGAAGAATTTTTTTTTATGTCTGCTTCACTACTCAACGAAATTTCTTTAAATGACGTTTACTTTTCTCCTCTCCCTTTATCAAGTTGGCTGCTGGTGTCAATTTCTATTATAACTATTTCGATAATTCTGTCATTTACAAATGTTCCACACGACTCGGCAAAATTTGTATTTAGTCGGTTTTTACACTACACTTTTGTGCTTTTCAAAAATTTAGTCGATCAAGCCCTTAGCACAAACGACACAAGTGATACAAAATTTAAGATTGTGACGTTGATACTGTGTTTGTGGAACTTTTGTTGTATGCATCCAAACCATACTTATAAAGCCGCAGTGTTTTCCGGAAGTCACTTTAAGGATAATACAGGCTTCCCCGAGACAGCCGACGAGATGAAACTTTCATCATGGGAAAAATTTACCACTGATGATTATATGGATTGGAATAAACAATCTTCAGATTGTTGGTTCCATTTGTTATTTAACGACACTTACATTTCAGACAAGTTTACGAAATTTATTAGAAGTGTTAGCTGTAATGTAAGTTATTATAACAAGATTGTATATGGCATTAATGAATGGTCTAAATCATCTAACTTGATTTTCGACGGGATACATTCTCCTAAGGAACAAAAAATTATATTGATAAACACACTAGAAAGCCTGCAATATTTTAAATTGGGATTGAATATTATAAAATCCAAAGTAAAATTGTCAAATATTTATAAAATTCCCCAGACGATAAAACCGTTATTTGGGGCGACTAATGTTGGGGGCACGGTTGCACACTTATTTGCTAGCAGCTTGCAAATATTTGCAGAATCTGGGCTAAGTAAGTTTTGGGAAGAGAATAAATCCATTAATGTGAAAATTGATCACATTCTCGTGTACCGTGATGCTTATGAAAACATGAATAGTAATTCCAGCGATTACTCCATAGGAAATTACTTGTCAGCAGGTGCAGACAAAGAAATTATTTATCATGAATATGAACCAATACCAAAAGCAGTGTATTTAGAAGGAGCTAAGTACATATCTTACTTTCTTAGTGTTTCAGTTTTAGTGTTTCTAATCGAGTGTATAAATGTTCAAAAATTTTCTATTGCACATTTAAAAGCATTGTGGCGTATTGCAAACTTTTTTTTAGAATACAATGTGTTAAGTTGTTTTCATTTGATTACTAAAATAGCCAAAAACAAAATCAGAACTGTTAGGTCCTGAAGAACGAGAGCTATGAAACTGCAAATATTGTGAATGAAGGGATTATAGAATTTTCATTAAAATACTATAATATATAAACCATATAATGCACTTGAGATTATTTGTTTATAATGAATATACAATCAAGTACAATAGAGGACGAATTATAAATGTAAATTTCACATCCTGATTGCATAGAAAATGGGAAGTAAAAACTGCTCATTCCATTAGTAAATGCATCCTCAGGTTACATTTTAGCAAATCAAGTCCTCAAATATTTAATTCAATCATCATTTTTAGTGCACAAGACAGGATGGATGAATGAGTAAATGATTAGAGTCAAGTTTACAAAAAAAAGAGAAAAAATTAAAGTAAACAATGTGGGGAACAAACGCTGCTCTTTATCATTAAGAAATGCTTAGTCTAACGCCTAGAAACAAATTCTTAGACCAAACACATAGGACCATAGACCACACACACAAGTTTTCAATTGATTAGTTCAAGCATCATGTTTCTAGTACAAATAACCAAAGAAAATAAAGCCCCGCAATCTAACGGATCCATGTTAGTTAGTTAGTTAGTCTTTATTCATTGTAAACCTTGAGTATATAAATACCCATGTAGATTAAGGCTTGTTTAATTCAAACGAGCCAGGTCAATACACGTGATATATACGAAGAAGTATGATGCAATGCATTTTAAAATAATTTTAGACTCCAAGTCACTTGATCCATGGTCTATGATTTAACCTGTACGATCTAGACAAAATTTATCTACTTTGACTCCTCTATTGAAATCTACGATACAAAAATTAACCCACAAGCTAACACTTGAGCTTGTTTGACCTATGCAGGCCTTTGCTTCAAAAAATCACACTTTAGCATTTTGCAAAGTATTTACGGAATGTTGCCATAATTGTGGTTTCTTTTTCCCTAGAAACCGAAACAGCACAAACAGAAAACTATTGTCAAATCCTATAAACGGATTCCCTAAGGTGACAGAAATGAAAACTTTGGTACTTTATTCCTATAACGTAGACGAAAATTACATCACTTGTCTAGAGTATTTTAGGAAGCCCAACTGGCTAAACGATCATACTGTAGCAATAAAAAATGCAAAAGATTATTCTATTCCAATTGAATTGCGTAATCTAAATGAATATGAGCAAAATCAAATTGCTTTGTGTGGTGGATTTTACAATCTTTGTCAAAAGCAAATACCAGAGCGAAAAATCTTTGAGCATAGACAGGGAGAATGTAACATTGGAAGAAGACGTGATGAAGATTACCAGAAAATGTTCACAACTTTTTATAATGTTAACAAGCTACAAAAAACCGAAAGGTCGAACGAAAAAATAAAAACAGCGTTGATTTGGCTAAAAAGGAATAACCATTTATTCAAGGTATTCCTTTCAAACTATGAAACCATTTATGGCTACTTGATCTTATTGTATAACGTGCGTCCCGATGAGCGCATTATTCAAATATCAAAGAGAAATTTCGAAGACATAGTCGGTAAGGAAAAAAGTGGCGTTCTGATACCTGCAGACGATTTGAGAATCGAATCAGATATGAGAGCTGAAAGCGATAAATTTGGTATTCAGCATCCTCTCCAGGATAAGCTTAATTCAATACGAAGCATAATCAATGTGACTTACGCGGACCCAAACCTAGAAGCTAAAAGATGGTCACAATTATTTCCTGAAGGAAACGGAAGCTAGTACAAAAATTCTTCCTTGAAACGACAAACTTATATTAAGCATAGGTTGCTTGAAATCGACCCAAGATTTCGCAGCAACAATGAGTTTATGTTTTTGTGGTACGATCGCTTAATTAAAGAAAGAATACTGTATTATAACAACCGTTTAAGAACAGTTAATGTTTCTGACTTCATGTAAAAGATTTGCAAAGAAACGAAAATAGGTATGGAACAGTTGTGCCTAGTAGGATAACTGGATCTAAAACATATTGGAGGTCCAGATGTTTGGACTTACTTTACTTGCATTAGTTCGTGAACTAGGAAAGCCGGATCTTTTCGTTACTTTGACACAAAATGACAACTGGCTTGAGCTTCAAGCAGCATGCGGATTTGTTTCCAGCAACCAGCAATTGGAGGACTAAGTGTTGTGAAATATCCCGTAGAAGCTGTTATAGCTTTTTATAAACGTCTTGAAAATGTCATCTTGTATACACAACAAACAAGGACCATTTGGCGAAGTTTTGGATTATTGGTTTCGAATTGAGTATCAAAACCGTGGTGCGTTACATTGTCATATGGTGCTATGGCTTTGCGAAGATACAACACCTGACGATATTGTTATGGCTGAAATGCCACGGTATAGTGAATCTAATTCTGATGTAAAACATCAAACTTTTCTTGCTAGAGAATATGTTAAAACATTTCAAATGCACACCTGTACTATTGGAGGATGCAAAACAGATTGTTCGTCAAAATGTAAGTATGGGTTTCCATTTGGAATTCAACTGCAAGGGGAAAATATTTGATTCTAAAATGGGTTACAAATACACGCGACAAAGTGAAGAGGACAGAAATGTAGTCCCATACAATATATATGCTTTAATGTGTTGGAATGGACATTTAAATGTTCAAAAGGTTACGCCTAATGGAATTGAAGCCTATTTATGCAAATGTGTATCAAAACCTGAAAGATCAATCGATTTAAAAGACTTCACTTCAGACGCAGATAACTTCTTGAAAGCAATGGTTGTTGGTATTTTAGAATGCTGCGCTCATTTATTACAATTTAATCAAGTAAGTTGTACAAGAAAAATTTCCTTTCTTCCATGCGACTTTCAGCCAACCCACAAAATGTTGAAAAGAAAATCGCATTTGCCTCAAGATTGTGATAGTGACGACATCAAACTTTGCTTTACAAGTATTTGATTCGTCCAAAAGAGTTACAAAATTTTACATACATTGACATGTTTCGTTTTTACGACGTAGTGCCTGAGAAAGCACAATGAATAAACACGCAAAGTATTGATATAAATCATGACGGTGAATCTAAAACTGAAATTCTGCCAAAATGCGATGAAACACATTTATCCTATTCATCCTATTTGACTTTAGTTGTAGAATTCGAAAAATCAAATCACAAAGGAAAACATTTATTTGGCGTGGCTATAAATATACAGAACGTGGCAAAGCTGCGGTACCAAGATGGCGGTTTTTGCTTCCATTCGGAAATGAAAGTGAAAAATATTACGAACAAAGCCTTTTGTTAAATGTAGCTATAAATGAAGAAGAATTAAATGATGAAGGTTGTCCGTTCAGTAAAGACAATGAATCTAAAACTTTTGTCGAAGAATGTTGCATTAGGGGTCTTATTGGTTCAGAAGAGACAGCAAAATCAGCTCTACTTGGAGCAATACAACGTGGGTTTTCTGTTGATCGTGTAATTGAACTGGCTAAATTATTTGTTGATCAATCATATGTAACCAGTGAATACGTCGATTCAATATTGATTCCTTGGGTTGAAAGTATGCCTGATCAAGAAAACATGATTGATAAATCGAACGAAGAATACAGAGAAGAAATGGCTAAAATGATCGACGGTCATATAAAGTTTGAAGCGTATCAGAAACTTCTAATTTCAATGACGGAATCTCAAAGTAACGTTATGGAATGAGTTGACGGAAAATTCAACTACGACGACCAAATACTAGCAATCCTATCTGATGGTGCTGGAGTTGGAAAGTCTTTCATCACAAGAGCATTGTATTCATATTTTATTGAAAGAAAAAAGACTTGCATTTTACTTGCGACCACAGGAAGTGCAGCTCATTTAATCTCTGGTACAACGTTACACTATTATTTAAAAGTTGGTATACATGGTAATAATTATATGCAGGCTGGCACAATTTCTGCAAAAGTTCTCTATGTTAAACTCGGATCTTTTCAATCAATTAAATGAAACCACAACTGCATTTGGAAAATCTAAACTTTCGCCATTTGGCGAAAAGCATGTCTTTCTTATTGGTGATCCATGCCAACTTCCGGCAATTAATACGTCAGTTTTTGCAAGCCCTCTAATGAATTTGTTTAGTGTATTGCTGCTTAAAGAAACAGTTCGCCAAAAAAATGAAAATTTTGCTGCCTTACTTAATAGGATAAGAATAAATCAGATGACTGAAAACGACATAGCACTTTTGAAAACTAGGTACACACCAGTTTCAAGTATCGAATGTGACGACGAAACGCTTATTGTAACAGCAATTCGAAAGAAAATGCACGCTTACAATCATCAGTTCCTTTCTAAATTTCCATGGAAAGAAGTTGTTATCTATGGTCACGACTTTGAAAGTGATACCAACAAGCAGGTAACCTTGGTAGTTGTCGATAAAATTCGACGTTATATCAAAAATTTATGGGATGCGAAATTAATAATCAAAGAAGGTTGTATTGTTAGACTACTACGGAACATTGACGTAGCTAGTAGTTGGGTAAAATTCTAAAAGAGCAAAAGTGTTTCGTGTAGCTAACGATGGTAATTATATTGTGTTGGAAGATATAAACGATGCATCTAAGAAATTGCCATTAACAAAAATCAGACAACCGTTTAAGGTGGGTGCAAACGTGTACTATCGTTGTCAATATCCACTCATACTTGGCTATGCTACAACAGTCCACGCGGTCCAAGGTACTACTGTTACTGGCAAATACTATGTTGATTTGGACCGATCATTTTGGGAAAGTGGACAACAATTTGTGGCTCTTAGCCGACCCAAAGAGTTGTCTCAATTATATTTGTTAAATACTCATTTTGAAAAGGTGTATCTTAAACCTTATTACAAACAGCTTATAGGCTGGATGGCAGAAGTTGACGAGATTGCCATAATACGTAAACCGAGACGCCATGGAGACTTTCCCTTGATTTCATTGGAAGATGTTAAACAATATAAGGTACAGGTTTTTCCGTCAAACACATTGCCAACTGCTAAAAAGACAAATCCTCCATTTCGGCTACCTCGAAACATTACAAAAAATGTTTCTGGTGACATTGATAAACAAGAGGTTTCCGAAAAGTTCGAAGAAAAAAAAACAATTTCTAAGAAACAAATTCAAAATGGGCCAACCATAATTGAGAGTACCTCCAGAGTAAGCCCACGCATGTACAGGTTAGGGGAAGCTTTTAATACTTCGTGTAAAACTAACTCGCCAATATTAATTAAAATAAACTTTGGAATCAAATTCATGAATGCAATACTTCAAGTTCTCAACGATATGTTAGAAATCGATACTGTAATTGATCCCGTTTTTTATACTGATCTTATACTGAAAAATTCCAATTCCTGTTTTGGAAAAATGGGACGAACAAAAAAAGGTAATTTTTAATCTTTTTGAAATATGTGCTAGCCAATTTCGAGCAGAAATTGAGATGTTCAAGTGTCTGATCGTTTCTTTGAGAACATGCAAGTATTCACTGCAAAATCAAGCAAAAGATGTTAATCCATTTTATAGGGATAACCAAAAATTTCTTCCAATTTGCACAGACGGTGATGGAAGATGTTTTTATCACTCAGTTTCAATTAATTTGAAAGGAAACTCAAATCTGTCAAATTCCTTGAAAATATTGTTGACATTTACAATTTGGAACGAGTACGACATTTATGAAGACTTTTTCTTCAATTTAGGTTCCTCGGCAAGGGGTGTTATTCTAAAAACTTTATCTCATGATTGCTGGGCTGACATGGAAGAAGTTCCAGGTATGGCACATGCATTGCAACGACCAATTTATTCCGTTAATGGATTTGGACGGATATGGAGTTGTGAACCCTTTGCCTTATAACATTGAAGCGGATAATGATCCTATTTTCATTGCTTTCGTGAAAATATCAAATAAGTCCGTAAAACCTAATCATTTTGTAGCTTTGCTGAGGGATGAATCTTACATACCAAGCGAAAGTGCATCATTTGGTCAAGAGCAATCACATGATCAAGATGTTATAATAATCAATTTATACGAATCTGATGAGTCGTTGTAAGTCAAAAATAATAGTTTCTGTAATGCATAAATATATTTCAAAATTTTTATAAAGACCGATTTATTCCAGAATCGGTATGAAACTAAATAAAAGACTTTTTCAGATTAATTAATTACCTGTGTAAATTTTTGATGATATTGTATAAGCAACACAAAATGCCCACAAAAGATCGTACAGAAAGCATGAAAGGGATCATGTGTGGGTTACAGGTTTTGCGTCCAGTAATTAACATATTTCTCATACTTGAACTTCGTATGACTCGGTAAGCTTTTTATAATGATACTGTCAATTTCTAACATTTAAATAAGGTTGAGGATTTTTTATATTTTGCGTGTTTTTGATTTATTGCAGGTTAGTGTTGTCGTATATTCTCTATTTTGGGATTCAGGAACGGAAGACCACATAGAGGAGCTTTTTATGGTAAGTTTAAATTATTATAAACGTTCAGCATAATATATGTTTTTAAGCTTAGTGAGGATATTAGTGTTTGATTTGTCAGTAAGTCAGTCAGTTAGGATTTAGTAAGATTTGTAGTTTTTAAATTTGTGGTTGAGGTGCAGTGTATCAGTGTAAACAGTTTGAACATTTTTTGTTGTGGTTTTACATAAGGTGCTAATTAAACGAAAGATTTGACATTCAAATGCTAAATCCTTGGTTTTAATTTTCAGTTTTGATCTTGGGGCGTTTTGAACACAAAATTTAGCATGCAAATGCTAAATCTTTGGTTTTTATTTCCAGTTTAAATTCGGGGCGTGTTGAACAAAAGATTTAGTATACAAATGCTAAATGTTTGGTTTGTATTTTCATTTTTGATTGGGGGTCGTATTGAACACAAGATTTAGCATATATAAGCTCAATCCTATTGTCTCATATTGTGTTAATTTTGGTTTCTAATATTTTTCAGGTTTAATATCAACTCTTTAATCTTTATCCTGGAATCTGTATCGCCAAAAAACCGTTGGAATTTTGTGAGTTTGTTTTAATTACATTTTAAGAAATGCAATTTAAAACATACGTAATGTGGTTTGGCATTAAATGTAGGCTGCGTACTGAAACGTACTTTATTTTTTTCTTGCAGGTTGCTGCTTTCAACTCTTTAAATTTAATTCTTATATATGATTAAACATGAATACACAATCATTTTTATGTTACTTGAAGAATCAATAACAAAATAATTGTAATTCTCTTGAAATATGTTAATAAATTAAATTAAATAAATCATAGGACAATTTTTAAAAACATTTTGTCCAACAAGTCATTTTGCATCATGACACAATAAATAGAAAAAGTATTTTATGATTTCTTTTTAAAAAATTAATGCGTATAATTTCTTGTAATGTTTTAATACATATATTTGTCGGGCTTATTGGGTTAACTGGTGTAAATTAACCGGACATTCCAAATGAACGGGTAACTTTCAACTAACCGCACCGCGGCTCTAGTTAATCGTACCCCATATCCCGCCTTTGGTTACTGGTCCGTTTCCTTTGGAATCCGATCCCATTTTAACCTTTCAACCAATCCTCTAAATAATCGTTCTTTCTATGGTACTGTACTATTTGATAAAATTGTGCTTCACTTTAAACTGAATGAACTGGTAGGGTATCTATTAAAAATTAAAACAAGAAAATAAAAATCACATAACCAATAAATTGACAAGATTGCCGCCGAGTTCTATAAAAGTAAACAGAAAAATAATTGCAATATTTTAAATGTTTTGAATTGACGAAATCTTAGTGTACTTTTCATTGGCTAGAAATAAACATTGTCATAAATGGCATACATTGAGATTCTGCAGCAAACTCATAATTTGATTTTAAAGATGCTATCTTCGAGCTTTCCTGTTATTGTTTTTGTTAAACTAAAAGTTTTTTGAACGCCTCGTGTGGCTTTCCTTTGACGTCACAGCATCCTGTTATTGACACTGGTGAAATAAAAGCTGATTTATTATTTTACGGTCTGTCATTCCGTAGCTTCCTGTTATTTTCCGTTGCTACGGGTTGGTTGGTAGAACTGGTACTTTCAAGCGGTATAAGGCTATTCATTTTGCAAGACCCTTATATAAAGCAAAACTAATCAATAATAGTGATTAAAATGACAAAATAGTTATCGGAAAAAGTAAAGGAAACTTTTTATTGATTGAACTCAATACTCGTCATTTACATAAATGGGCGACTACGTGATGCATTGCAAAAAATTCTTGGTGCAAGTGTCTTTACAGGTAAGAACAATTTTCATATCCGAAATATATTCTGAGAAATATGTCGTTTAAAAAATGTGAAAAAGTTTAATCATAAAAGCTAAAAAATGTTCATTTTGCATTATACATTCGTTTTATAAAAAGCAGGCATGGAATTTCCTGGCTAAATCTTGTCTCATATTCAAAAAAGCATATATTTAAACACTTTATTTTAATATTTGTTAGTTTTTCAATTTTGCTCGGGCAACTTAATATAGACTACTGGTCACTATATTCGAAATATTTTAATTGTTAAAAAGTTGGCATAGGTAATTAAAAAGACATACCACTAATAGAAATATACATTTAACGGAATCTAATCAGTAAGATCGGATCAGCCAACCAAGTGGTAATAAATTCCATCTATTTCCCTGTAAAGTAAAAGATTTTAAGTTCTGCCTGTTACGCAGACCATTTTCAAGTAAGTAAATCCATAATCGAGCCAACTAGTTACCTTAAGAAACAGAACTACGGCCAAAATGTACCTGTTACTATTACTAGCAGTTACAGTGCTTAGTGGTACAGTAAGTATTGGGACATTTGCGAAGGCATCTCAAAAAGCAAACCCCTTCGATGCACAAGTTAAATTAAAGAAAAGTTTGAAAACTGATGTCTTCCTAAATCTACATCAAATTCAGCAGGACTTTCAGCATATCAAATGC
>JAQIWN010005015.1:0-10427 GCA_034699025.1 Entomobrya cf. arborea Gr-Col-00668 | reverse complement strand
CAAACTGCCTGCAGCATAATTTCACACGATATGTTAAACTTGGATTCTCATTGCAGCACACACATGCGCATCAACATAGGTATTTACTTTAAACATCATTGAATCATTATCATCTTTAGCGTGTTCACTCTTCAGTTGAACTACACTACACAAGATGAAGATAACGCAGTGATTGGAAAAAATCATCAAAAAGTTCTTATTTACGGAAAAAAGTATAACATAAGATCCAACATAGTAAAGCTTTTAACTGAAGGATAGGCCAAAATAAGATTGTTTATGAAAGGTTCATAGATAATCAAAAGCAGGTTATATGGTAGCATGCGTCGCAGTCAGAGTATTGAAAATTTGTACGATTGGAGTTTACTTACCTTGCTGAGTTGCTTAAATTAATACTCTATTCATAATATTTGCACTGTGAGTACATATGCAGCTTGTGATGGTTCTTCAAACTGATCTAATTTGAGTTTTTTTGTACATTGAGGTCTTCTGGGATTACGATTTTTTATTTTTCTATATTTAAAGCATGTATATTAATATTATTCGATTCCCCTCTTTATATTATAGTTGTGATTTTAAGTTAAAACATGTACTCAGTGTACTCATAGTGGCTGTGTATTTACAAAAATGAAATTACTGGAATCTATTCGGTTTTACAACGACTGGACTGCGATACAATGAGACCTGAGATGTCGCACGTTTCACATGAGCTTCCTGTTGGTAAAATTGGGGACAGGTATAATTTTATCCATACGGTAATAGTGCAACTGTGAATTTTGGTGGCTAATGGGGTTCCTTTACAAAAAGTTTTGCTATTGGACTCGTACTAGTTGAGCATCATTAAATTACATTTAAACTATTTGAAATAAAAGTTTTTATTCGTACATCATCAAACATGGAGGGAACTTTTTGGACTGGGTTTCGATTGGAAAATTTTATGTTCAATAGCATAAATATTTCGTCGTATCCAAGTATGAAGTTTATACATATTTGTAACACATAAATATGTTATCCAAGTTTAACTTGATATTTTTCAATCTGGCAAAAGTAATTTTATCCTTTTTTCAATGTTAACAGCATTTGTCGGGGTTTGCTTCATAGCTGCTGTAATTGCAGTATCATTTGAAGGAAGTAGAACAGTACGAGACTGGTTGTATCTAGAATTTCTCAAGAAACGAAGTTGCCAAAATGATTCTTCAATCGTTATGCACGATGTGAAGAAAAGTCAAACAAATGGAGAAACTAATCAAAATGGAACAAAAATCAATAGTAAATCAGTATACAATGCATCGCACACGCCAGTCATTGCAACGGGAACTATTAAAGGTTCGGGGAAGTCTTGCCGGAAACCAGGATTACATGTTGGACTGCTGGAACTCTCCTTCTCCACATTTCTCCACATGTGTCAAGTTATCCTTGGCTATATTCTTATGTTGATGGTGATGACTTTTAATATCTGGATATTTTTAGCTGTGCTGATTGGAACTTCTACGGGTTTCTTCATATTCGATAGCTTTAACAAAAAGATACAAGCACTGAAAAATAATACGACTTCAAAACTAGGATGAAAAAAATCAATTGCAAAGCTTATTTTTGTATCGTGATTACTGAAATTAGTTATGTATCTTAATCATCATTACAATACAATTCTTGTACATATTATTTATCTCAATTGAATTGAAACGATATTGTACACAAATAACGTTAAAAGTTAGCACAAAGGATGTTTATTAACTGCGTAATATACGAACTACAAACGAATGTTTTAACTACTTTTTACTTTCGTGTAAATATTTTACATCATACATGCTTTAACTTTCCCTAACTAAATGTTTAACAATTTTACAAAAAAAAATAATTGAAAAACGGGCAATAGCAAACAGACATTATTTTTGTGTTCATTTTAAAGCCTACTGTTTGCATTTAAAAATGTTGTTTTCCAGATAAGAGGGAAATACACTATGTACATATATTTTATGCATGTTAAGTTTACCGAGGGAGATTTTTTAATTAGTTCTAACATTTTACATGCTAAGTTTTCTAGGATTTGTTACCATTTTGAGATTTTCTCGCTACAATCAGCTACAATATTCAAATAAGATTATTAGTTTGAATAAAATACGTATTGAAAATGACAAAATGAGTTATTTTTAGTAATCAGATTCAGATCGAGTATGAAAACCTAATTTCATCTCAGCATTTTTATTGAAAATTGGATTGATTTGGAATTTAAGAAAAAAATTCAATTCAATAAAATCTTTCGGAAATTGGAATAAGATACAAAAACCTCATCCTATACCTACAACAAGTGACGTGAAATTATTATAGAGTTTGGCAGAGAAGACTTTAATTGACTTGAATCTTGACTTGCTTCTCATTTTATTATTGGAACAAAATACATAAAACTATATAATATTTGATTCTATCATTATTTTTCTTCATAGAAAGCGCAACGCATTTTTTAATATAAAAAGTAACAAGAACAATAATATATATTTTTTACTTGTTAAAAAGATAAGTAGCGTAAAAATTTAAATGTGGCTTTCTATAATAATTATCTTCAATACTTGAAGTTTTAAGTAACTGATTTTGCGATAATGTATACAAATAATACTCTTGAAAAATACAAATACACTGATTTTCGGGGCTATAAGAGAATTAAACTTTGCAATGGGTGTTACCAAAAAGTTGGTATTCAAAATTTCATAACCAGATAGTTATGTAATTTGCAAAATATAACTTCTTGAATTTCATCCTTACAAAAAATTATCACAAATCGCCGTTTTCGATGGCCTTATTGATTTCATTAACCATCTGAATCATGATTTCGTTTTGCGGGGTTCCTTTCTTGAACGATGCATCAAGCAAGGTCGGATCTCTCAAGTGATTTGCCACAAATTGTATGCGAGTAAGGGACTTATCAGTGAGGTGGTTTTTGACAAGAAGTTTGAGCTGACTTTCACAGTCATTCACTGTCTTGATAAGAACGTTCCGGTCATAACTAAAGTCCACCTGAAAGTATAAAAATATTCATGTATAAAATAACCTTTCAACTCTTCATGAATTTAATTAATAGTTTTTTTTACGTAATACAACCGTATTATCTAACCTCAATAAAACTAGCAATAGTCATTGCTGTATTTCTGAACATTTCTGCGAATTTATTTGCGATTTTGATCTCTTCTTGTGTAAATTGATCGTTTTGTACCAGAACTCCTATTTTGATGGAAAGTTTGATTATGTTCTTGACAAACTTTTCGGCAACTTTTTTGTCTTGAGTCTAGAAAAAAATAATGAGAAAGACTTTGTGAAATCAAATGCGCATATCCGGTGAATACAAAAGAAACGGAAATGAAATGGAGGTCGTTTCTTATTAATTAGGTACGTGTCATTCATCATCATCATACAATATTGCGTGTTACAATAGTTTTACGTGAGAGCATATTCCTTTGTGTCAGATTCTTACATGAGATTTCATAAGTTGATACAAGAGATCCAATAAAGTGGCTAGGTTCTCATTGATGAATACTTTTGCCGCTTTTCTACTCGAGAATTGACCCAGAATTTTCTTCTGTGCTCGAACGGCAAAGTCCTTAGACTTAAAGTTGGCATCTGTACTACTCATTTTTGATGCTGGAAAAAAATACATTGGAAAGTTCATTAAAAATTTAGTAAATTAACTTAACGGAAATCATTTTCTATGAAATCCAATTTCAGAACCCTCCGAATCAAGATTAATTTTCAATTTGATCAAGAATGCATGAATCGCATAAAATATTACAATTCTCATCCATTTCGACACACTTACCTTTTTAAATTGAGATTCTCTTAATAACAGTTTGAATTGCAAGACTGTCTTTCAAAATAAAACAGAATCGCTGTTGATGTAACGTTACGTAAAATAAGTACTTATAAGTACCTAAAAGTCTCCTTTATGATCAGGCAAAACTAGTAGTTTATAACACAACTGCTAAAAATACGATTCAAGTTGGCTAAGAATGATGATGTACAGCAAGAACTTGACCGCCTGCTGCTTTACTTCATGAAATCGTTTGTTACTGCTTTCACTTGTTGAAAAGTTACTTGGATTTCCATAGCATATAGTTGTACACGGAATGAAGCTGACAACAGCAGAAGAATGGCACCACGTTGAAATCCTCCGTTCAATTCGTATAGACAGACAGAACAGCAAATTCAATTCCTAATGGAGTGTGAAAGAAACCTGGTTCTCTTGCTTGGGTTGAGTGGAATGAAGGAAAAGGTGAGAAAGTTCAAAATGTTGAAAAGGGTCTCACGGGAACTCGAACCCTGAAAAGTAAAAAAGTAAATTTGCTAAAATACTAACTATGATTTATCCTACATTCTATTTAAAACTCAATTTCAGATGTAAGCACTCTGGTTGATGCTCCAAGGACTTATTATGAGGACCTTGGGTTGGCTGTTGTTAATTTAATTTTCACAATGATTGTTTGTGTATTCATTTTTGATTACACATACATATCTCAGAATTGGGCTTTAATTTACTTTTTCCCCTCCTTTTAACCGCCCACATAAATGTAAGACAGTTTTTATGTTCTGTCTATTATAAATTTAGCATTGCATATTGCATACCAAGTTACGTAGGTATGTTTATAAGGACTAAATGTTAACCAGAAAATTTCCTAATCATCCATGCGGGATGCCCTTTCATCTTTATTGTCTTCCGTTGCATTTCTAACACAAAAATGTCTGTTGAATTGAATACAACACGTAATAAAAACTGCGTATAGTATATATACGCATATGTATGTAACATTTCTGGTGGTTTAAAAATATATATAGGCAACCAACCGTTATGATACTTTAAGCTTTGTACGCAATGCAGCATTACTGTCCCGGTCGGTCTCAAGTCTCAACTCTCATCGTATCGAATGGACAATTTTGTAAGTGTTGTTCTGTAATGCTTCAAATTTAAGTTCCCACAGCCAAGCTTCAAGGTTCATTATGCCAAGAGAAAATAGAAGAGAAAATAGATCTGTGAGTTTTTTTTAGAAATATTTCATTTTCTACTTTTCTACGTTCCCACTTTCCCCTGCAGCGAATTCAGTTTACATCATCCTACTTTTTTGCCATCAGCATTTTGTGCTAAAATGTGCTCCAATGCGATTGTTTGTATCATGTGTAACTTGCTCCAACAATAGACACAGTTCTGTTGAAAAATCGTTGCGAAATCTCATTTCAAACGTATACTTGACATTATCAAGGGAGTTAACACAAACTCAAATAGTCAAGGATTATAAATTGCGTTATTATATGAAATCCACAGCAGGGATTATTCATTGTACTTTATGGGTGTGTTGGGAAACCAAACTAATGGACATGGACTGGAGTCAAGTTCAATTTTCATAAAAAGTTGAGATGACGTGTCGTTTGCTAATCCACCCTGCTTTCCAATTACATAGTTTTATGTTTATCAAGTATTTTAAAATATTGAGCAAGGTTTTTGAGAATGTATTAACGATAATCAGATAAGCAAGCGCTTTAATAAATCTCTTTGAAGAAACGTTATTTGAGTAGAGAGGTCTCAGACTCTTCAAAATAAAAGTTGGGTACTCCAGTTAACAAAAAAAAATCTGTTGAGTTTGCATAATCGATTATATTTTAGTCTGTTATCATTACAAACGGAAACTTGCGTGACTTGGCGTAGAATGAAGCATGATATTTTATTTACAAGTGAACACGATCAATTACCAAGCTATTTTAAGAAGCGCAAATAAGCTGAAGTCATAAATGTACCTACTATTATGTGTCTTTGAGTTCACAGGAAATGAAAATCAGAGTCAGATTTCTGAGTAGCACGCACATGTAAACGTAATAATACAAATGTGTACTCTTAAGTGGTCTGCGGCCTGTGGCCTAGCCTGGGGAATTCGGGAAAGGATCACTAGCAAGCTAGTAATACTTTCTCCTTCTATAAATTGATAGGAACTGGAACTAGCATTAAAAAGTCATCTTGAACCGAATTTGTAGGTTAGGTATGCTGCGTGTGAACAAGGAATTCACAACAAACACAGCCCATGAATATTTCATGTATGGATGTCTATGAATCTAATAGAAAACTTTGGCTTTTGCCTGAGTGGAACCCATGTTTTGGATTTTTCTGGTGACCAGCGGGCAAATGGCATGGCAGTGAGTGCAAAAAAGTTAACCATATTCAAAGTGTCATCTGGGGTTTCCCACTGGAGCCCGACCAGAGTCTCATGTAACACCTTTCATCTTTTTTTACTTATAGAATTCTTCTGTTCGTCTTATTCAAATGTTTGCATTTTGGTGTTACAGCCTTTAAACCAATAAAAATATATTGCATATGTGCACTTTTATGTGATGTGAACAAAGATGTATAGCTGAAAGATAGAATGTAAACTTTATTGAAATTGCATAAGTGAAAGTAATTGGAATTTGAATTTTGTCTACATTAAACCTATTTGCTATTTTTGGACAGAACATTTTTTTTGGATTCATGCTTTAAAATTGTCTTTGACAAAAATAAAATAAGCGACTGCATTAGTGCATTATGATTAATGATTTTCACTAAAATAGTTGTAAAAAATGAAGTGATGTATTGTCAACTCGTCCAGTCAGAAAACCGTTGGGAAATCACAGTTTACGTAAGTTTGATGTATTACAAGTGACATAAACACGGATTAATAAACTAAAGAGGCAACTTTCTAGCAGTGATCCTATATTTGCTTTGTTGATCAAATGTTTCAAGCTGCAAAAAAAAGACAATGACACCTAACCTCAAGGGTTTGGTACAATTTTAAATTGATCATTTGTTGCTGGAAGCAAAAAGGATTTTACACTGTAAGTAAAATATAACCATCATTATAATAATGTCTCTTCCCAGAACGTACATTTGAAGCTCAACACAAACATTAAAACAATTGGATTTCGTCCGACAAAACCTAATGCGCATTTTGAGGAACTAAATAATACACATTGTACATTGTGTACATATTGGGCTTATTCTCTAGAAAAATTGTAACGTAGAAGAACAAAGTGGTTCTCAATCCCGTTGCTAGCATTATTTGCTTATTGTTTTGGAAAAAAGGGGGAATCAGAGATAAAGGAAAACATCTATTCTGATCTACTGTTTTATGCTTTTGCGTATATTCATACATTCTCCTCTTCCGGTGCAATTTCGATCGCAAAATGTTTAAAAAATGTATCATCATGAACCTTATTCCCAGTTCCCATGAAGTATACAAATTGCATAAAATATTTATTTACTCTTCTCGTTCTTACAGATGATATTTTCTTTGTATGCTTATGCATGCTAGATTGCATTTTTCTATCAATAAGGTACAACATTTTCTGATTATATTTATCAGTATCAATATACCTACACATATGTGGACTTTTTTTCTCATCATAATCACACGTACACTGGAAAACTCTCTCTGTCTCCTTTTTCCTCCTTTTTATGCACTACGCACACACAAACTTAAATGTATTTATTATATAAATATGTAGTGCAATATGCATTCGCAGCAATTGTTGGAAAGAATAACCAGACAAATGAAATCTTTCATTGACAGTTTTTGATCTCACTTCATCTCCTCCAGCCAGGATCAAGGTTCTTTATCTTCCACACTTATCATTTCTTTTTCCTCCCCTGCCCTTCCACTTTACGTGAGCTGGGATCAATACCATCATCATAAACCTAACAAAGGCTAGTTCACTCTACTGACATTCATTGTTGCTGTTGCTGTTTTATTCATGCCATGCATTCTCATACAACACAACAGCAGTTGTTCTTGTATCCTGAGAAAAGGTGAAGCTTCCCCTGTACTAGTCCTGTTACTCAATTCAACGATATCAAGAAAATTACATACATTTATAAAGCAGATGAAGCCAAAAAAAGACAGCAGCTGCAACTTATGTTCCCTTTTCCTTTTTAGCTTTTTTGTGTCTGTTGAAGGAAGAGTCAAAATAGATGCCTTTCTTCCAAAAGTAGTAAAACTAAATAGTAAATACCCTTAGCCTTGCCTTAGAGGTTTTTCCCTCCTTATTTCCCTTCTGTCTTCCTTTTTCGATTCTATGCAGCCAGCCATTTATTCTGGTCTGGTGAGAAATGTGAGCATGGAAGTATTGGAGTGAAACCCGGACTGGGACAACAAAACATCATCATCATTGCCAGTAAAAGTACTCTTTGTTGTAACTGTGCCCAAGTACAATACTATAAAACAATTTGCACTACGTCCCCATATACTCTATATAATTAATCCTTGAAATATTATATAAGTATATGTACAAAATGCATAAAAACACACGACATGCTAGTAGGTTATCAGTAGCAAACAATCAGTCAGTATAATTGTATGAATCTTAAAGAAAATTATACACACTATATGAATCATCCTTTAAGTGACTGTTGTAAGCTGTAATGCAACGGACACAACTTTTGTAAGTAAAGCTTAATTTCATACCAACAGACGAAGAACAGTGGTGTACATAAAGAAGTTTTTATTACTATTTTATTATTATGTCATGTCCCTCATGCTGCTTGGTTGTAAATGTAAACTGTCTTTGCTATTTACACATTAAACCGTTATGAAAAAAACTGTATGGCCACTTGGCACACGAATGTAACCCTTTAAAATCGTGCGTCCTCCTACTTTCTAATTATTTTAGAACTTCCTTCGGACAAACATTAAGTTTGGTGTAAGAACATTGAGTTTCGCACTAAAAAGTAAATTAAACAACAAGACATTTACCACGCTTAACTTTATATAATTTGTGTATATGTTATTTATAGAAAACGCGGTATCTTGTGTTGGTGTTTCATACAACCTTTTTTGGTCATAAAGGATTTTTAGTTGTGTGAATGTTAGACATGTATGCAGATGGCAATTATTCCATAAAATCATATGACGAGCAAGATCATTTTAATATAAAGCATTGTAATGTAGTATGATTTCTGATCTTTTTGTAGGCTGCAGACGAAGCTGAGAGAGACGTTCGTGATCTCTTAATATGGCTTTATTTATATGCAAAAAATCTTGAAACATTGCATTGCGATTGTAAAAATGATTTTATGAAAGATTTTCTGGGAGTACAAGTCCGCAATACGACAAAAGAACAAAAGCCGACAATTTATTACGATAGCCAACAAGGAGACATTTCAATTTTGTGATAAAGTTTACTTTTTTGTTTGGATCTGGCCAACTTCCCAAAAACGCAAATATGTCCACTTTAACCTTGATAATTTAATCCAGAATAAAATAGCTTGGAGAAAGTACTCTTCAGGTGGTGTGGTCACCAACTTTACTTCTTTCTTAGTCTATTAAAAACTTCTATAAAGTCTATAAAAAATTTAATTTACCATTTATTCATCTAATTGGCATTTGACGAAACCATCTTACTCCAAGTTCTGTGATCTCATATCAAAAAATGTTTGCTTGCTGAAAACAATACAATGGATTTCAACTGTATGCCAAAGATATGTCGTTTTATACACTTTTATAAAACTGAGATCATTACAAACTTAAAATACAATTGCGCATAAAAATGTTGAAAATACCTGAACTGACCTGGTCGGTTGTTTACAGAATTACACCTGCAAATGTTTGCATCTTCAAATTGTTTCTAACTGGTTTGTTTATGCAAAAATTGAAATGAAGGAATTCAGTTATTTCATCTGCGAAACTGCAAATCGCATTCATCTTCAAAAAACGTGGATGCTCAGTTGGACTATCGTACATAGATATGTACCTGGTTTGATCATTTTCATGTTACATTGTACATTGTCTACTATATTGATCTTCGATCTTTGCAATCTCAGCACCAGCAAGCAAACCATCAAACACCATTTTTAAGTTTGCAGAACTGATTTCTCATATTACTGATCTGTTTAGTTTAGCTTTCATCTTCGCATGAATTTTTCTCACAATCAGAATCTAATTTTTTATTAGCAGCTAGCTATACACCGATTTTATATTCCATTCAGCAGGAGGTTTACTCTTTTGTACATCTTTACAAGACATTGTTTAGATATGAGATACACATAAAACATAACCTTATAATTAGTGCAAAGCTACCTTAAAACTTTGAATAGATAAAATTCATGAACTTCTTTCAGCAGGTACATAACAGTCAACAAAACCTATCAAGTTTTGTGCCTTGCCTTCTAGCAACAAAAATTTACTTGCAAATCAACTCCCAATCAATATAGCATACAAAGCTTGCACTCCCACTTTGTATTCCTAATTCATTCCTGGACTTGATTTCTTCAACTTTGAACAAAGAAGCTAAGACGCATACAATTTTTGAGTCATCCTAGAAATATGCACTTACTACTTACATCAATTTACAATCTATTCAAATGTAATTTTTTGTACAATCATCATCATCATGCTACAATCATGATGATACTGCATAAAATTTTAATG
>JAQIWN010005014.1:0-10433 GCA_034699025.1 Entomobrya cf. arborea Gr-Col-00668 | reverse complement strand
CAGACAGACAGACAGACAGACAGACAAACAAACCAATCGTATAACTACGATGAATACATTCATCTACGTAATAATTGAATTACTTGTAAAATTTTCAACTGAAAAACAATTCTATTTCCTCTCTTTTCTCGTGTTTCACAGCAAATTAAATAGTGATTTATATTCATGACTATAACAAGATTCAAACATTGGATTACATTTTTTGCATCAATCAAATTTAAACTTGACTCAAATGAGTTGAATTTTTTTTTCAACCGAAAAAATTGACCACTTTTTCTCAATTGACAAGAGTTAGTACCAATAATGAAATGATGGTGATGATGACGTGTCGTAAGAATATATCAGATTAAATGGATGAATCATCATCGAGATTTTGCCATATGGTCAAATATAATACATACACACATGCATCCGTCAGGTTAATAATATATCCAACGGCTGAATGCCTTTTTATGTGTATTGAGTTTATCAGCATCACCATTTTTTTGATCATTTCATTTTTCGACCGAAAAAGCAAACAAAGTGAGTCAGAGAATCTACGTACCATTTGTATAACGTTCAGTTATAAGAATCGGATGAGTGAATGAATTGACAGGAGAAAGCTGTCAAAAATACTTTATTTTTATATTAATTCAAATACTTTTGCCCTTTTCTTCTTACACTATGGTAGTATGGTATGATCACACACATAATATTGCGTAGGCGTACATAATGTTCATAATCCAACTATTAACGTGTCTTGCATATGTATACCCATATGAACAAGCAAAAAATATGTAGCTACTTAATCCATTCATCCATTTCACTCCTCTATCCAATCGAACAAATTCGTTTCGGTGAATCAGAATCATCTCTATCATCAAACCAGCCACCCCCACATGTCCAACCGAAAAAACCTTTTTGCTCAGTCTCTCTCTCTCTTTTCCAGTAAAATTACCAGGAAAACACCATGACAACAACAATAATATACTGTTCCGCAGAAGCAGCAGGCAGCGGCGCACAAGCACAACTGTTTGATAATGGACTTCAATCAATCAAACTTTTTACCAAAATATATAACCATATCTCTTTATAAAGTTACCGAGGTAGAAATATGTATGAACGTATTTTATTTTCTCCTTTACCAAAAAAAAGAGTAAATTGACAGAGCTCACTTTTCATCATGTCAAATCCAACTGACTGACTATAATATACTTTACATGATGATGATGTGAATGTTTGTGTGTGTCTGTTCCTATGTCTTGTAACCAGTAGTGGAGCCATCATCGTCATGTCGTCTCGTCATCATATTTTTTTTGCACAAAAAGATCTCTCTCGAAAATAATTCAAGTATAATCTCATGTTTCCACCTGGATTCCCATTTATTTTACCCCTTTTTTCATCTTATTATTCCTTTCCATTGTCATCTTGTTCATCATCATCCACCATAATGCACCAATGCATTTCAGTTCATCGTTTTTATCAGATTTACGTCTATTCACATTAGCTCAAGAAACGGGCTACTTTTACTTGTCATTCAAGCAAGCAAATAAGTAAAGTTGTCAAAGATATTTTCCCGTAATAAAAATATATTGAAAAATTTCAAAAATTTCCTCAAATATTCATTTAAACAATGAATGTGAAAAGATAATTCCCTTAAATATTTGTTACACACTAACAATATAATAATAGCAAAGCCAAATTACCATAGAAACAAAAAAAATGAAGTAAAACAAGATTATTTCTCTTTCTTTTTTCATTTAACCCTTTTTCAGAACAAACCAGGTACTGCCGCAGCATAATAACCGCCGACAAACGCCAAACGAAAGGTTCACGATTATGATTATGATAGCATAATGGTATCACCACCGCACTGCTGTGTGTGGACTTAACCGAAAACAATACATCACACAAAAAGGGTCTCTATCTCGTTTCTTTCTCTTTAATGGACACAGTATGAAGTCTTTCATTTTTATCTTTCATCTTCATTTCACTTGGATCTCTGACGATGATGATGATAATAATCCAACATCATTCTAAATATTTCATCCGCCAACGTTATTTAAATTCTTTAAATTGGAAAATATTAAGAAAGAGAAATAGGCTGCTGCTGAGCCTTTTTTATTTATCGTGAGATGATGATCACACAAACAGGTACAATAATAATCAGTGTCTCATCATTGAATCTATATAACCCTTTGAACCCCAAAATAATCCCAAGTAAAGTTAGTCTAGTATTTTTTTTTATTTAAAGGGAACTGATTAAAGTGTAGATAGGCATCTAGGAATTTTTCTCAAATGTTTTTCCTTTTCTATACATAAAAGACAAGATCAGATTCCACATGGTTGGTTGCTTCCATGAAACAATGTAAAAAAAGCCGTTCGTCTTTTGTTGTTTGTGTGTTTATTGAATGTATAAAAAAAGTACAAAGCTGGACAGAGAAGAAGGTAATATCATGCCCGACGAAATGACGCATGGACAAAGGGTAAAAAAGACTACACAGGTAATCCTGATGTAATGAGAAAAGGATTTTGTAAATGTCAACCAATCCAAAACATGTGTAGTCGTCCGTTTATAAAAGCAGAACAGAGGACAGAAATACGACATGAATTAAGTCAGTCAACCTTAGACTGCCTGTGAGACGTAGAAAGCATGATCTCAGCCTTAAGTCGGGATTACAGTCATTTTACTACGTTTCGTTGAGATACAAAAATTTTAATAAAAAAATAATAATGGTTAATAATCAGGTGGTCCTGCTAAACCGACTAAAAGCTACATAAAGTCAACATCATCATCATCATGTACAACTTGTGTTATATGAATTTTTACCTAAAATTACTCCCCTTTCTGTACATCAACCAAAATAAATCCATATCCATAGCCAAACCTTGTAAAAATAAAAAGGGTTACTCTATGTTTTTGGCGTGGTTATCCTCATCATCATCGTCATCATCACCACAGGTTTTAGTAGTAATTATTGCTTTTAGTGAACAAAATGAAAACAATGAGATCGTATTCTTGCTGATCCTCTTGAGAAAATGTATTACTGTTGTTGTTTTTGTTTTGTGTACGTGGCCGTGGCCAAGAGAAAATACATACATTACCAACAGCACAAAAACGGATGAATTTAAGGTAAAGTATATTGCGTTCTGTTTCATGAGAGAGTTACAGAGATAGAGAGTCTAACAGGGCGTGAGAAAGGTTCTTTGCACTTCTTCCACACACAGAGAGCCACCATACCACCACCACCTCACCATCCTCAGAATGATAATCTCTCTCTCTCTCTCTCTCTCCACATCTAACATCATCCATTATCCATTGACCACCAGCACACAGACAACACAATGACGGACTGACGAAGACCTGAGGAGAAGGCAGATACAGAATAATAATAACAGCAATAATTCTCTCTGTGCCCATCTCACTTTAACCATCCTTTCCTTTTTATTATTTTCCCAAAACCCAAAAATCAAAGAAGAAAAAAAAGATAACGCAATATATTTATCCATTTTTTTATTCTTTCATTCTTTTCCCCGTCTTCATATTCATGCAATCCAATGGCCTTCCTTCGCCATGGCATGCCATGCCACACAGCAACACACACGACCACTTGCATAATCAGCGGTGGTGGTGGTGATAGTGATGATGATCAACAATCATCGTCAATCGTGTCGATAGGTGACCTTTCCAACTTTGTGATTATCATGACTATTATTATTTGTATGCTTGGCTTTGCTTGCTCTAAAGTATTACAAACCCATAAACCGATAAACCTATTCACAAACCGATAACAAAAAAATATTTGACCACCTTACATACTTTAAAACACAAATCTTTCTTACTTTTTTTTCTTGCTAAGCCGTTTTCATAAAAAAAAATATGATGAAGATGACGGTCATGTTGATAATCACGATAATTGGTCATCTCTCTTTCTCTCCCTCTCTGAGAATCTCTCAATGAAAAAAAAATTTGATCCCACCATTTTATTCAAACTTGAAAATAGTTACCTACAAAGTATGTAGGTACCATTTCTCGTACAAAACCCATATATATTGCTTGTGGGAGTAGAAGTATTTTTTTCTGATAAAAAAATTATGTTCTGAGGTGTTTCTCAAAAATATGTAGGATACATGGTAATGGTGATGGTATTATCATCTTCCTTTTTTATAAAAAAAAATCAAAAAGGCTGGATCACCTGTCCGCCTGATAAGTCTTTTGCTCAAAAAAAACTTTCAAATCAGAAAAATATATACATACGTAAAAAATTACCATTTTTTATTATGTTCAAGCTTTACTTTTGCGTTGATACTTGGTATCATCATCGTCATAATAATCATCATATCATATAGTCAAAGAAATGCATGTGTGTAGTGCACACAAACACATTTAAACAAGAAAATTTTCATGCTCATCACCAGCTTCACCACCACCACCGTACCAACCAAACATGATTGGACGTTTCCTCGGAGGATTGTGAGGTAAAATGGTAATAATAATAATAGTAATCGTAGTTTTTCTGGTGTAATCATCGCATCCCTTCCTCTCTCTCTCTCTCAATCTTAAGCAAGCGATGATCATGATCACCCAACCCACCTTTATTTTATATTTTTTTTCAGCTCATCGCCATCATTCTCAAACCAAAACACATCATCCATCCGTCCATCTCTACCAACCTATTTTGCTTCAAGTAAAAATCACAGCCAATCCCCACCACCATATCTACAATAAATATGCATACATGATGACGATGATGATACATGCATTCATATCATCATCGTCATCATCACCAGCTTTGTAACAGCTTATTACATATTTACTTTTATGGGATTTATAGGAAAATCAATTTTTTTAATCCGTAAAAGAAAAATGTGTGTGCTCGCTTCTCGTAACCTTGCATTCTCTAAAGATTTTTTATTTTTGTTTCACACACTTTGACTTGACTTTGTTCTGTACTTTTCTTTTCAAGATTTAGATACATGTGGGGATTGGAAATGTAAGTACCCGAAAATAATATTATGTTCGATTTCACAAAAACGTTAGGAGGATTTAGAATTGTCGAATATGGAATTGTAATGAACGGTGTTGTTTTTGAAGTTTGAAAATGAGTCATTAAATGTCATAAAATAGCTTAAGCTGATGATAATAATATTTTATGTTTTCTTGAAGCGAAATTAAACAAATAAATGGCGACATGAACGTCTGGAAATTTTGAGAATACAAAAAAACTCTTTCTTCACCCTTTGCACACATGTCATGGAATAGGTGTATGTCATCTTTGTCCTAGATAACGGCGATGGAGAAAAAATTGTAGAAAATAAATGAGGGCTATTATGTAGATATGTATTTGCGTTTTAGATATTTTTATGGGCTATTCTTCGACTTAGCAGAAAAAAAGTCTTAATGAAACGTTTTAAGTGTAACACTAAAAAGTGCTACAATTCACACATTAACGCACACATGAAATGGGGAAGCATCTTGGTTTTTTATTACCGAGAATGAGTTTTTTTGTGTGCACACTTTATTTAGTTAATATGCTTTGTATTTGTTAATGTTAAGTAAGTATTAGTGTATAGATTAGATGGAGGAGTATTGAGCTGTAAATTCGCAATATTGGGGATTATGATGAGTGTAGTAAAGTATTGTGTAAAAATAGACATCACAGTTAGCCACTCATGTCATTAGAGTAAATCGTTTGTACTTCTTTATGTAAGTAGATAGGTTAGATAATAATATCTTATGTGTATGCGTAAATGCGCAGTTACAGTTAATCATGGCATTGGTTTTTGCAGCATGGTAATTTTTTGAGGAACGGGGGAGGTTTGGCGTTTAAAAATTATTAGATCAGTGCGAATTTGTTCTTGAGACCGGAAAAAACAAGTTGTAAAACTGAATGAGATAGTTGTGCTGTTTCAGGTTATCCAGCAATTTTTACAAAGAAGATATGGTATTAATTTTTAGCATTTTCCAAGTTAATTAAGTAATGAGTTGTAAATTTATTGGGTTTCAATTAGTTTTGTGTCAACATTTTATACTGATTATAAGCAGGTTTCAGTGGACGGTTATGGAGGTCAGTTTGACCAAACAAGGGTGTCCTTTACACTGCGTGACATTAACGGAACGGAAATGATCAGTGTGAGATGTAGGCGCACCGTGAGGGGATGTTCCTTAAAGGAGCTTTACGGTTTTCATACGGTACGTTCATATAATATTGTTTAAAGAAATAGTTTTTCTTGGTGAAATTGCTGAAACATTTGTTTATTTTTTTGTACAGGGAGTTAACGTCGAATATCTTAAAATGTATTTCAACGCCCGCGAGATGCAAGTTCACAACACTATTGCAGAAATGGGTGTCCAAGACGGAGACATTGTGGATGTGTTTAAGCTAACACCTCCTATCAAACCTCCTGGTCAGTGCTGTGCGTGCAAGTAAAACAGTGATTTTAGAATTTTCTTACGTTTTGTCATCAACTTTTCCATAAAATGTGCAATTTTATCAATAAATCCTCACCTCAACTAGTCTAAGTCATGAGGAAACTTTAACTATACGGAAAAAAATCATTCATTCTTAATTTCTTTTAAAAAAAGACGTGCTACTGCCAAATACACATTTTTGTCGCTTTTCACATCACCAATCACCATACATTTTGAGTCAGCTTGTCTTACTTGACTTCTTGCTGTTTTTTGAATCTTCATTCCTATCTACTAGATTAACATGCCATGCATCAGTTTTACTATATCACTACATGAGAAAAAACAAGCATATATTTAATAGACACTCGGGATCTCATCCAATTATCGTCGGCTCATTCATCAACAAAAAAATCTCTCACACAGCAGCAGCGAAAAAAATAAATGTAGAGTAAACATGTACATCTAATTTTGATTTACATGCCTATCGACTAATTTGAGAATGAAGAAGAGGAGCAGAAAAGAATCTCACTTTTCCTGTTGTTGTTTGTCTCCCGACAATTTACACTCCATTTTTTCCACCTATATTCATATTTTTTTTCTTTACAGTTGCAGTTCAACAGTAATTCAAAAACGAAAATGGAAGTGGGAAGTTAGTATAGCCAAGTGACAACAAAACTAGATAGAATTGCTGGTGTTTATATATTTTCTTAAAATCTTTCCTTTTGTCATTCCGCATCTTTAACAGTGACAACGTTACCCATCCCACCATCACATCACCAACAACCACGCCGCCGCAAAAAAAAATATCTTAAGAAAAGGCGCATCAATCCTTACTTTTCTCCTACAATTTTGATATTCATTAAATTTCCCTTTATGTTCATCATGTCAACATGATCGTCGCCGTTCCTCAATCTGCATTACCATCGCATCACCTTCTTTTCTTTAAAAATCATCTTCCCATGTTCTCATTTTCTCTTGTAATAAAACATACACATGGCTTACTGACTGACTTTTTTTGTCGTACTGGCTGGCAAAGGCAAACATCATCACCATCATGCCTTGTTACTACCACTCAAACGACATTTTTTTTTGCTGATTAAGCACCGCACTGCCAATAATTTGCTCTCTATTGTCGGGTGTGGTTGTTGCTGTACAGTAGAAAGGAAAAATGCCTTCTTGGCTTCAATTTTTTTAAGAACCATAAATCTCTTGCCTAAAAAACAGTAGCACTTCTAACCAAATCCATTATTAATTTTATCCTCGTTGTGTACTCCCTCGACATTAAACCCATCTTAAATTTCTTTAAATTTTTATTTAAGTTGTACAAATAATTGTAAATTAAATTCTCATTCCATTCAAAAACTCTCTCACATACCTGCGTTCTTTAAGAAAAAAAAACCGTGGCTAAACTCATTTCACGACTTTAATTGTACCTGTTTTAATTACATTCTCGTCACCGCTATTATCATCATCATAATCATTCCACGTTTCATTCCTTCCTTTTCCTCCAACCAAACAACAATAACAAAAGCGTGTGTTTTTATATCGCCTCTCGCTTTTTGTCTTCCCTTCAATCCTCATCGCCTTTTTAAAACATTGCAATAGTCATCAAGATGAAAAAAGTATGAAAAGATTAACAAAAAGAAAAGCTAAAATGTTCAGAGTAACATCAGCCACATCAGCATTTCTATTCACACTCAATCTATACCCGTTACATTTTTACTCATCAGTTCTTCTGGAAGAACATTACTAGCAGCGTAAGCTAAACAACAACAAACCAAGATGAAAACGATAAAAAAGTCAAGATGGTAAGGTGTTCACTTTCCACTCCACTAATGCTTTTCATTATTATCATTATTACCAAATATATTTCTCTTGCACTACTAGTGTACTGCTTGACTTTATCAACTTGAGAGTTTTTAAAGACCTTCTCAAAGAAATGACGATGATGACGGAATGGACCCACCTTCCTTCCTCCTTCTTCCAGAACAAGTGTACCTGTTGTTTTTAACGTGCACTATGCATGCATTTTCTTTTGATCCATCATGATTAACAGTTTGTTTAGATTTTTTTGCTCTCTCTAAAGAACAAGTCTTGTTCTCAAGAAGGAATATCTTTCTGCATCATCACACTACCATCATCATGTTTATTCAGCTATGTATATAGGTATGTGTGTAATAAATGCCAATACAGTAAAGGATAAAAAAGGCTTTGTGTGAGTGAAGCAATCAGCAAGAGAGCCAGACCAGACCAATACCATCATCATCTTATCGGGACTACGGGTAGTTTTTTTTTCTGGGTTGCCAAAGGAAAACTCTTGAGAGTTAAGTTGGTTGAAAAGTCTGAAAGCTTTTTTTGTGGATGTTTGGAGTTTTGGTGATGGCAGAGGAGGAGGTGGATTGGATTACCTGATGATGATGACGATGAGTTGAAGGAGAAGAGAGGAAGGGAAGCGCTATGATGATGATGATAATAATATGATGGAGTACCATCATCAAAAATCAACATCACCACAGCAGCGGCAGTGAACCAACCTTTGTTAGTCTCATTGATTTGACTTTACACTAACCAAAGCCAAGAAGCAGTCTCTTGCGTCTTTGATATTGTTGTAGTGTAGATGTGTAGTAAGGGGCAAAGAAGGATGGATAGATCATCAAGTATTGATCTAGTTGTGTTTGCATTATTTGGTTGGGATGTTAGAAAGGATATGTTTGACTATTAGTCTCCGCACTGGATAATCGATATTAATGTGTAGGGTTCTATGAAAGATGTGTCGTAGAGGTGGCAATGAAGCAGGTGGTAACTCTAGAACTATTAACCTGACAGACTGTGTATGAGAGTTTCAAGTCGATATGCATGAAAGGAGAATGTTTTTGTTTTTAGAATTAACACCGATCGTGGATGTGGAAAAGCGTGTAAAATGCGTCAAATTGATCAAGAGCCGATTAATGGGATAAAAGACAAAGTTGTTAATTTGTTGTTGTAGACAGAGAATAGAAGTTGTATGTATATAACATGAGGATATTTAAATTAGAATTGCCAAATTAATCCAAACATATTAGTTGTACATCTTAATTTAATCCAACTTGACTACTCAGTACAGGCAGAGTACAGCTGCGAGTTTAATAATAGATGTAGTCAAATTTCAGCAAAAGGGTTAAAATCACACACACGTAAGTATGTATGTTACAATACAAGCAAACAATTAAATTCATCTGTCAATAGACACATGCATGCATACATATTTATTTGTATGTGTGAGAGAAGAACATGTAGATTAGATGAGATTAGATTTTGTTGAACCCATCGCATTTTAGTGTTGTGCGTAGCAAAAACAAAATACAGTGGTAGTTCGATTGATGATAATAGCAGTGCAGAAGTAGAAGAACCAGTGATAATGTTAGTAAAAGCCAGCTTTAACCCTTTTTTCTCTCTAGTCCAAAAAGAACACTATGCTGGTATGGTATGGTAGCAGTAGCCTAAATAACAACAAAAAAAACTGCTTTACCGAGAAAACTCAAAGGAAAAAATGTATATATATACGACCCTATCAGCACTCAAGTCAAATCAATCCAAATTACATTTGTAGCAAATTACTCCTTTTCTCAGTCAGTTCAGCTCACTGATTTGATTGCTTTTTTTCAACAGTCACAGAAAGAGAGTTGCAAAAGCTTTAAAAAAAAAGCGAGGAAGAGAGAGAAACCAGGCAAAACTGTTTATTACTTTGCGTTTTTTTCTGTTGTTACTTTCTAAACTACAACTGCTGAAAATGCCGCTACTTAAATAAGCTTTGCTGCTGTTGGAATACATATATGTCTATATGTTCCAATAACAATAACAGGAAAGAAAAAAAGCTCACACAACTTTTATTTTCGTCTCCTTCTTTTCAAAAATCTTTTCCCAATCACAGTTAGCTCAGAGCAGTAGAAAAGCATCATCGTCAATATTAAAATTCTCTCCAGTAGTCCGCTCTATCATCATCTTGCCAACAATCAGCATTATCATTTTCTGCACTTCTCTCTCTCTCTCTGTCTCTCGACTT
>JAQIWN010005013.1:0-10434 GCA_034699025.1 Entomobrya cf. arborea Gr-Col-00668 | reverse complement strand
CAACAAATGCAGGTAATAGCTACCTGTGTGACATATTGCACTATGTTGATGGGTTGACAATCATAGTAATAATACGCTTGTTGTTGGATAAGGGTGACTCTTTTTGATTTATAAAGAAGAAGAAGAAAAGCGTGATGATTTGATTTGAGAAGTGAGATCATGTCTTCTCAATTTGTATTGTTGCTCGTTGTGGTCTCACAATATGAGTGAGATTTCTCACGAGATCAAGTCAAACAAAAATAGAAAGAAGTTGTATGTAAGTAGTCAACTTCAAGTTGTAACTGACATTTACTACACAACTACAAAATATTTTGTCCGGTACTTGGCATCATACAATGAGTAATTTTTTAGATGAATTTTCCTCAACGAAATTGTAACAATGAAAGAAGAAGTGTTTCCACTGTAAAGTTTTAAGTATAGATTTCTTTGTAAAGAGGGATGTATATACTTCTCTTGTCTGATTGTCACCTAGGGTCATTCATGGTCAATTATGACATTAAAATTTTACACTTTCTTTCCAGTACCATGATTTTTTATTTTCGTTTCATTGAATGAGCAAAAGAGTTGCGCAGCGTGTACTTTGTTACTTATGCTTCTTTTTTACTTTTCTTTTCTACAATAATTTCAGGCGTGACGATAAAATTTCCAGAAATTTTCTACTTGAACAAACAATATCAAAGTAAACTTGAAAATTAATGTGAAATCAAAAGCATAGAGGATGGCTGACTACTGTGTGTAATGTGTACAAAATAGTTAGCTTTTTTAACCCCTTTTTTATTCCCAAGACTGATGATGATGCCGACGTTTCTATCCATATTTTGTGAATGACTTGGTGCAAAGTGCACAATAAGAATACAATCCATCCCTTTTTGTGCAAATGGTGTAAATATAACGAATTTTGATTTAATCAACGAAATAACAGCTTCGATCATTTTTTTATTCTATACAATATTGCATGTTTCAAAGGTTTTATACACACTGTGTCTTTACTGTAGAAAAAGTTCAGACATGTACATATTTTTGTACATTCATGTAGGTTATAATATAAAGTTTGCAGAGAGGAGCCAAGGATGTATTTATTTCAAACACTACAGAACAAACAAGGAACGCATGTTTGGCTGTTCGCAGTTGTTGCTGATCTCATCCGTGAATCATTTTTATTACATTTATTAATGATGACAGTGGAACACACGAAGGATAAAAAAGCTGTAGAACTATTGACAATGATAGATAAATAAAAAATATAACTCTTTCTCATGTCATTCTGAAAATGTTGTGTAGATTGTAGCACAACGTTTAGAAAGAGAAATTAACAGTAGCGCGATATCATTTTAAATGATTTACAAAGAACACCGTAAATTTTGAAAAAAATACAACAATGTATGCAGTCATTAGTCCGTTACATTAATAAATAACACTCGATAAGCGTCGTTTTACATTACTTGTATATATAAACTTCGCTTTGTTGGTTTATTCTTACCTGATGGCTGGATAATAAGCAACTTTCAGCAAATGAATTTTTTGTTTGCTTCGGATTATATTTTTCTGGAGCTGTAACTTTAAGTATTCGATTTAATTGTACTTCGTTTTTTACACAATTCATTTTTACAAAGATTTAAAACTTATTGTTAGTCGTGTTTTTTAGATGACTTACTGTTAGTTATACTCTAAGCACGTCATAAAATTTACTAACCAACGTAGCTTTATGCAATAAAAATAAAATTATATGGGCACATGTCAAAAAATATTTCATTGTTTACTGAAAAAGTCAAAAGCATAATGTGGAGAGATGAGTGACAGTGAATGTTCGAATAAATAAAGTAGTATAGGAATCTGTAATTGTTAGGAAAGATGAGGCGTATCTTTGGGATGTTATCACCTTTACTCTGATTGACACATTCAAAGATGAAACGCCGAGAAACTTTCTGAATATTTGGATTATGACGATAATATAGACGTCATTGTAAGCAAAGGATCTTTATATGACACTAGTGCCATATTGTTATGAATTTTGAGTTTTATTGAAATTATTATGTATTGCCGCACCCGTTAAACCCCGTTGTTGACAACTTCGGGTTAGAGATGAATTGAATATTATGAAAAGTATTTATTATAATGTTTTGAAAAGTAATAAACCAGAAAGGCCCAAGGGAAATGCGCACAGAAGAGATTCTTCAAAAATATGAAATGGCTTTTGTGGTGACTTCAGGAACACAGAGGAGTGTCCTTTTGTCATCTTGTCAAAATTCCATCTCTCTCTGCATCCAGTAGTCAAAGTAAGATTTTATTGGGTGCAACATTCCTCTGCTCGTTGAAGTGCATTGTTAGGATTTATAATATCCGTCATATTGTTCATCTATGACTTTTAAACTAGAAGTCAACAGCTTTCATAATAATATATTTACGAAGATTTTGATGTTATTGGTATTTCATAATTTATTCGTGGTTCTTTTCTTCCAATTTATGAAGGAAATGGTTTTAGTGCTACTCGTCAAATGTCTCAAAGGAATTGCGACATAAAAATGCAATTCCAATAGTGTAAAAGGTTATTACATGAATTTACTTACACTCATTTCCTTTTTGACAATTTTGAAGTGCTACTTAAAGCAATAATAATGATAACAAGACCATATTATAGGAGATTATATGATAGTAAAGTGAAACTGAACAACACCGACCTGAATAACAAATACGGGCCTTTTAGATATCGATATGGCATATAATATCTTAAGAGGATTACACTCTTATTTTTCCTTTGTTATTCTTGAATTGATACAAAAATTATTAGTATTTGAGTACTTTACTGTTATTTTTCCTCCCTTTCTCTTTGAAATAATCTTTTTAAAACAGTTTTTTATATTTTTATTCTTTATTTTTATTACAGGTTCACATAAGGTCCCATTTCATAATGAACGGAGTCTGTGTACGATGGCGTGGCTGGGTTGACCTAGAGCGGTTGGATGGAGTCGGATGTCTTGAGTACGATGAAGAGACTGCACAGGTACTGCATGATGGGAAACCATTTCATTATTGCTTTGAAATCTTTAAGATTATAAAATAGAGTCTTTTGATTCAAGGACGCTTATGTATAATTTTGGTCACAAAACCATTTTATTCTTTGCGGGTCGCGTCGCATCTCAACGGTGACGGTGGTGGTGCGGTGTTTGTTTGGTTCATTCAGATAGATTAAATGCATTCGTTTCCACACATGAACTGTATTGTTCTCTTTTTAACAATTTCCATTTTTAGATTGAAGATGCAGTTCTCAGGGATCAGATCGAAAGGTACAATCAACGTTTGAGGGACTTTGAGGAAAAACAGCGTGCATATTGTGGTCAACAGGATCGTGGAGCCGACGAATTAGATGTAAGTTGTGAGTAGTGTCCTCTTATTTGCTTTTTGTCCATAACCATTATTACATAAAAATAGACTGACTGTGTTCATCCTACACAAATATCGTGTGACCCCAATGACTACTATGATTACATTTACTGATGAGGATGATGATGGCATGATGGATTATGGATCTTCCTGTGTCTACTGTAATATTTGTTTGCTTGCTTTTTGGCTTTTTTACGAATTTTCTTTTGAGATCATATTCACAAACCAATGTTTTATGTTGATATTATAACTAGCTTTTTGTTTCATTTTTTCCCTAAAAAATAATTTTTGGTATTTATTGGTTTTCCGTGGAGCATCGATCACCAGAAGTTGATAGGTAGCATATTTGATTACGTTATAAGCTACAATCGTACAAAATATACAATTGATTTTTACTATCACTACTGCTCACACAAAACTAGACAGAGAACGTAGAAGTAATGATTACGCAATTGGTATAATCAGCGGTAGGTTTCTTGTTTGTCTTTATATTTTTTACGTATTGTTGTTACCTCGTATTTGGATTGTGGATGACAAGTCATGTCAAAGTAGTGGAGAAAGAATAAAAATCGAAAATAACAAATCCATGGAATAATGATACTTAAATATATGTGCATATAATATTAGACGTGTATGTTTCGGGGTAAAAAAAAGTTTACATTACGTAAAAAATATAGGCAAGCTTAGTTCTATACTAGTCATCGTTAAACTGTAGAGAGGAGAAAATCACATATAGGATTGGTTTTGTCCGTATATATTTTCCTCTTTTTGCGGTTTCATTTTCAGTTCTCTCCTAAAATTAAGGCTGAAAACCACAAAAAGGCTTCGGAATGAACGGTTTGTTGTTTTGTTTACGAAAGAACACTTAAATGCAACACTGAATATAATGTAGTAGCTTTTTTGAAGTATTGTAACAATACAGCAACCATAACCAAATCATGTGAACTTTTGCTAACTGGATATTCATGTCTTCTTACTTTTGCTTCATGTGTACTGTGTGTAGTGTACATTAACAAAGAAGTTTCCTGACTTTTTGGCTGCCTGTTTTCCGTTCTCGCAAAGTTTTATGAATTGAAATGAAAAAGAAGTGACTGCCAGTCATGTTCTGACTATTATACGTAACAGTCGATAATGATCCATATTATATTTTGGTTCTTGGTAGTTTTGTTCATGTTGATTTTTTTGCTTACAAATTATATGCACTTATGTTGGTGAATGTGTACGTACTACGTACGTAAGTATATAATGAAAGGAAAGAGATGAGACTTGGGTCAAAAGAGTCCAATAAACGGGGATACTTGTCTGTTCAATAAATCTTGTCATTTCATTTTAAATTTTTCAAACTTTCAACTAAATGCTGTACTGTACACTTAATATACCCATCTTCATCAGTCTTCCGTATCGTAAATAAACAAAACAGGAGTGACCAGTGGCCAAACTATCGATGACATTATAGCACACCAACCCAAAACCCCAAAACCATTTACCTCTTGACACACCATAAAAAGTGAATCTCAGAGAGAACCAAACCATGAAAATGGAGGTTTTAAGGTGGCTTTATGGTGATGCTTAGAAGAAAATATAATAAAGTCTTGTCCACGGTTGAGCAAAACAACTTAGACACAAGTCATTGTAAAAGATATGCATCGGTGATAACTTCATTTATATTATTCCTTTTATTTCACTGGTGACCTTTTAAGAAGTTAAAGTACCCTTAAGTATTTTGTCTCATTGTAAAAGCCAAACCCTGCGGTTCTGTCAACGACATTATTTTTCTTTTCATTTTAAGAGTTTCAGAGTGCCATTTCTATATGTCTAGTGCCTACAGAAGTCTACTTCCTACGTAAAACCTTCCCTTTATCTCTCTCTGGCCAAAAATCACCGCATATTTCATGGTATTTTGTAGCAGGTTCAAAATAGATGCGTCGCAATCTCAACTTTGGCTTACTTTTACAAAACCCATATTGCTGTTAAACGGATTTTATGACCAGTAAAAGTCAATATCTCTCACTTCTTCTTTTATTGCCATTTAGCCTTCAACCATGTACACCACCACCTCAACCATCACTGCCAGCCAAAACCCAGAAAAAAATCATCCAAAACGAATTCAATTCATGATATAAAATTTGGTGGTGTCGTCCGTTTGTTGTGTAAAATTATTGGAAAGATAGGAGATACAAAGGAAGCATTGTGTGTACACGAATTCGGGAAAACTCATAAAATTATACTTGAAAATATTTTCGTGTCCCCTTGTATAGAACAGAGAGGACAATAACTGATGATGTTATGCTACAAAAGGAAATATATTTTTCTTAATATGACATGCTCCACTAAAAGTTGTCGATGATAAAAAAATAACAACATGAGTAACAGCAGTAGTGTGATAAAGGTCATGCACTCCCATGTAATTTTCTCGCGTTAATTTTATTGTTTGCTCCTTTGACTTTACATTAGAAAAGAAATGCACGTGGTATAAAAATAAGCTATATGAAAGAAGTCAGCGTGCTGTATTGTCATTTTTTTTGTGTGAGCACATTTTTTATCTATCGTTTTATTGAACTAAATCGATTGTTGTACAGCGTGAGCACTTTTCCAGAGATACAATCGTAGATGAACTTGTATAAAAAAGTTTTGTATGGAATAGCGCACAACCCTTTTTCATTATTTGTTCAAAATCAAATCAGTTCAAGTCCACTGGAACATATAAGACAGGGCTATTGAGCTTCAAACATTTCGTACTGTTTAATTTGAGCCAGTCGCCAGCACCATTTATATAATTTTGTGGGACGATCAAGTTATGGAATTGTGAATCTCATCAACAACTTATCAAAAATACTCGTTGGCTTATATTTTAACGACTTACACTACTGAGATTGCAATGGAGCGTAATCCGACCTAACTTCGTACACTTGCTTTATAATAATGTGTATGTGCATTGTGCAAGGGATGTTGCACCCATTAAAATTTGAAAAGATGCATTTGTATACGAAAGACAACTGTTTAATATTCATATTCATAATTTTCACAGGAGTACAGTGGTTACAAACAAGTGTGTAAAACGAGAAGTTTGCAGCTTTCATTTAAATTGTAACAAAAAAATGCAATATGTGACAACTCGACTGTTCTGTCAACTCTCATTTTCGATGGTAGAATGAAGGCCCGAAATTCTAACAAGCGCTACAAAAGCATTTGAAACAGCGTTTCATTTTATGTTTTTGTCACGCAAGCAGGCAAAATTTCTTCCTTTGACCTAAAGTCTATGTGAACACCAAACTTTGAGACAGACACGGCTTCTTTTTCACGCTTTTTAAATTTAAAATGAACCTGCTGTGCAGTCGTCATCATTACCCGTGTCAACATGATTGCATGACATGAAACATGTCATTTTTCCACCAGCTCTTGCAAAAATTTTCCGATTGTTACATTGTAGCACATCCCTCATTTCCATACGATATTGTAATATGTTCCATTGATGATGATGACACACATAAGTGGGATCAGGTTCATGACAAACTGGAATTCATCAGCACTTCATCATCATCGATTAAAATGAGCCCACCATCATCAACATTTTTTTCATGAATAATAATTTATTTGATCCCTTTGAAGTGCATCACTTGATGAGCAGCAAGGAACATCTTTCATGAAATTGCTGTCTCATCTTTCACTTGTTCCTTTGCAGTGCAACTCATGTGCATTCAAATTCAAAGGACCACACATTGTTCGAACATGTTTTCATTGACATGTCCACGGAAAACCTTGTTGAAGGGGTTTATCTGCATATTTAGGAAATCATTAAAAGTTCAAACTCCAGCTTTTGGGGTGACAGCCAAGTGTCATCAAAGAGATGAACATGGTGGTAGTGCCTAAATGTTGGCACTGCTTCGCTTTTACTGTTAACATCTCAATGTTCATACTGATTTGATCTTAATAGTATAGTTTGTGAACGATGCGACTGTCTCATTTCCCATACATCTGTATTGACAATAGGAGACAGTTTGTTGTGATATTCTCTGGGATTTGCATCAGTGTTTGTTGGTATAAAAAAGTTGGAAGAAAATGAGTAAAAAACGATCCCTCATTTTGTATTCATTTTCGTACACACACTGGGGGGATCATGTCGCCCAGTCGTGTGCTCCTGGTTTTCATATCATCACTTTTTAAAGCTTCATGTAACCCATGGACTGTGTATGGATGTCCATATTTACTTAAAAGATTTTTGACGAAGCTTGTTTTGTCGTGTCGTCTATAAAGCTAAAGCTGTTTGTTGACACTTGCGTTCATGCAGGGTAATACCTTTCTCGAGGAGAAAAAGGAGACATGATGGTATGATTGTTGTGTAGTGAGAAAAAATGAATGTGAGAATAAAATACACACTCGGAATAATATCTGCTTTGTAATTTTATAATAGAAAGCATTGGTCTTTTGGCTGTTCAGTTTGTGAGACATCTTTTAAAGTCTCACGTTGTTCAATTGAATGATCAAATAAAATCTCCAAGTGCTTTGCCTGCTTCACGATTTTAGTGTTCAAAATAACATAAAACTTTGGGTTTGCTCTGAGGAGAATGAATGACTGAATAGATTTTGACATGTGGAATCTTAAGGCATATAGTTATTAAATTCTCTAAATTCTTCCATGAATTAATTGCAATTTAGAACTACAATCAATCAACAAATTTAAGAAACAATGTTTTATTTCGTCTTGAATGAAATCCGTGACCTATCCTTCTATCTGTGCATGAAAATAGTATCACGAGTTGGTTTGAATATTTGGATGGGATAAACGAGTGATTAATAGTTGAAAATCTAACAAGCACAGCTTCATGAATGAGGAAACATGTGCATTTCTGACCGCTTACGAAAAAGATATATGGTAGTCAAATAAAGTATTTTATTGGAAACTGAGGCGTGATCTTCAATAACTTTCAAAGTTCGTTTCATTTTCATTCAGATATGCATTAGAATATTCAGATATTGGTATGATGAGAAATAGTACACTTGCTGACTCTTTCTGTACAAAGTTGTTCGAATTGAAATTTAATTTAGGTATTATGCATGCATAGATGAAATTCAAAATATTTCAATAAGTTTTTATTTTTAACTTTTACGTTCGTGGTGCGTGCTAGTGGTATCATATTACTGATAAAATGTTTTATTGTGCGATTCCTAGTCCTACCAAAATACTGATTCAACAAGGAACTAATCCTGATTAAAAAGGCAAAAACGATAAATCTCTGGAAATTAATGTCATCATCAGATGATGCCTCACTTTAAACTTGTTAGAACACTGAAAACACATGAAATCATTATCAAAACCATTATACGTTTGTGATATGGTCATTTATATTTATGCAAATATCCACGAAGAGAGCAAGGTGCACTTTTTAGAGGCAAAGCGTTAAATTTAGGAAGCCAGTAGGTTTTCATTTTTTATCGTGTCTCCAGTCGCCCCACAAAATTGTGTACTTGTTTGTGTTTCATCTTTTTCACTGTTGCGTTTTATTTCAAACTCGTCGAATGTTTTTACTGTTTCACTACTAGAACAAGAGTTTGCAGTTGGGCATATCTGATTATGCAATTTGATATGCAAACAGAGATGTCATAAATTTCATGATGATTATTGTTCCATCATTGACACCTTGTACAGTCAGTGCACCCCTTTACCGTAACGTACCACCATATCTATTAATATGAAAGTGTTAACAAGCGGATTATTTTCAGTAATGTGCACTTTTTATATGCAAAATACCCCTTTATTTCAACTTTACATCATAAAAACAAACAAGAAAGTTGCGTTGATCAATGCAAAATGAAATTATAAATCTTGGTGATGATGATGATAAAAGCATAGAAAAACAGCATCAAAACATCTGTGTCCTTAATTCCATAAAATCATTTTCTGCTCAGATAATTTGCATAGGATGCTCATTTTGACTTTCGTGTTTAAAGCTGATGATAATGTATAAAGTATTGAAATGAAAATTACTCGTTCTCTTTCTGTTTGTTTTTCGGATGTAATATTACATGAAATATTGCACCACACCAAAATATCACAAGGAAAAGTATATATGTATGTGTTTATTTATCTCTCTATCCAACAAATTTAGATGCGCATTTTAAATTTAGGTAATCATACATCTCTGTGTATGCAAACTATTTTTTTCTATCAATGTTAACAAAGTCAACTTTTAGAAATTTACAGTGTGCAAACACATGTTGGGCTCTCATAAAGATTGACAAATTAATGCTAGTGAACCATGTGAATACACAGTAATTGAACAGTTGACTGTCTTTTTTGACGAATTGCAAATCTCTGGTTTTCTAGGGAAAACAATTGTAAATCTAGTGGTTCAGTACGAAATCACGAACACTTCACTTTAAACAATGTAAAAATCCAATTATCTGTATAATCGGATAGAATGCCAGAAGTTTTTGAGTACTTTTGTTAGACTCACTCTGGAAATTACTACATTGTGCTGACATTCAACTGACATGTGAACTCTGGCACGTGCTCGTAATTGGGAAATCGTGTAAATGTCACCTAACAGCGATTTTGAAATCTGCTTGTATTTTCACTCGATTTTCGGCAAATCACGTCAAATGTGCTTGCTGAAATTCAACAGTAGTTTGCAATTTTATTTCAGGATGAGAAATACATTCGAATAGTTTAGTTTTTCTATTGCATTCAGTTATCAAGCTTCGTGCTACAAGGCAGCTGCTTTTGAAAGGACACATTAATTCGAAAACCAGTTTTTACTTTTTGGAGAAAAAATAGACATTTAAGGACATCCCACATTAGGTAACGTCTTGTTGATTAATGATTCATACAGTTTACAACACAGTAAAGTACATTACATGGTCAACTTTGTATGTTTAGTAAAATTTTCATGTGAAACAGCAGCAGCAACAATGCAATAAAATGACTAATGTTCGTCACAAACATAAAACAAAAGAAATAGAGGAATGTGATAATGAACATTAACATATCTTGTTTTCGTCACCATTTCTCATTCATTTAATCTTCAACACAGCAAATGATCTCAATGTTTGTAG
>JAQIWN010005012.1:0-10434 GCA_034699025.1 Entomobrya cf. arborea Gr-Col-00668 | reverse complement strand
GTAACCGTACCAAGAAAAAATACATCAACGGAACAAAAGTGTAGCAGTTCAGTTACAAAATCAATAAATCCACTTAATCCACCAACCACACAAGTAATCACAACGTCATCTATTGGATTTGAGGGAATCTCTGTTGTAACGTTACTTATTATTGGTGCTGAAGGTCCCACAATTGTTATCCACAGATCATTTCTATATCTTGTAATAACGTTCCAAGGAGCCCATGACGCCAAATCTGTTAACTGATTAAATCCGCCGACCACACAAATAAATGAAAAGAATACTGAAGTGGCTAGAATTAAAGTTGGGAATAAACTTGTCCAAGTCGGTCGTACAGTGATGCAATCAGCTCGTCGAAACGATGCCAGCAAATTTGTAAACTTGTACCGTTTCCACCAAAGTAATTGAAAGTATCTGAATTGCATGTAGGTTAACACTGTACGATAACCCAAAAATACGTAAACAAGTTTAGCATGTCTTTTGAACTGATCGTAGGATAATGTGAGAAGACGAAGTTGACACATGTCGTGTAAAAGAGCAAATAGATTCCACAAAATGAATATAAACTTTGCTAAGGAAAATGTACGAAATGTGGGAATTTCTGTAGAAGAATTAAAGTCAATACGGAAGGGAGATAGACCAATGTAGTAGCAACGGTTGATGTAGGTTTCTAAAAGGCTGTGATTCCATTGTTGATTGCTTAAATAGGTTTGTATGGTTTGATGGGGTTTTGATTTGACGACTAAATTGTTTATAGAGTCCAAAACAGAAGATCGTCTATAATTATTAGAATTGTGAGTGTTGTTTAGTGTTGATTGAGGGGCTTCACTAAAACGACGACGATTAGGACGATGATGATGAGAAGTAGCTGAAGTTAAATATTCTGTGGATCGGGATTCTTCTAAACCAGAAACGTCTATTACTACAGATGGTACAGAATTTGAAAGTGAATTTTCGATCATTTTGGTAAATTTTTTGAAATATTTTTACAAATAATCTTTTTTGCTGTCGAACTTGATGAATGAAAATGACCCTTGTCATTGGTGAAATTTAGCTAATGAATAACTATCTATATTTTAATTTTTTATTATGTCATGACTTATTTTAGAGAACTGATGCATGGAATATTTTAAGTAGAGAGATTTATTTGTAGGAATTTACTGACGTAATTTTCATCACTTTTTTAAATTGTACATATTGAATTTACAATGCGCCAAAGAGTCTGCCAAACAATACAGCTCATATTACCTTTTAAAAATTTATCATTTAAATTATATTTGAGGCAGGTATATGTCATAAAATTAACATTAGAATGTATAACTTTCATATCTGTTTTAGTTCTTGAATTTTATTTATCACGTGGGCTGTGTATGCATTATGTGTAGACACATTTCTAAAAGAAATCATTAACTTTTAACAATTTGTTTAAGCTGTAAATCCCTAGATAGCATGTTATGTATTGTAATTTGCAATTGAAATTACTGTCTCTACGTTTACATCATTGCATTTAATTTATTCGGAAATATTTTTGGAAATAGCCGTATTATCATTTATATTCACAGCTCTGGAAACAGTAAAGCCCATTCAAATTGCAGTAAAGATAAATGCCAACCAAACCACATTTAAATTTCCAACAGTCTGTTATGTCACTCCTAATTGTAAATAAACTTTGTTATTTTTCCGCATACCTACGCATCGCGTTTATTATGTTTAACGGAATATTTTTATCTCATCTCACGAATTATGCTCGTTATTCACCAAACACTTTAGAAATTACCAATTAAAATAAACAAACGTGTAAACATGTTTTCAAAATTGCTCTCAAAACAAAATAAAAATTAGCGTTCAAACCTTACAAAAAACAACACATAATTTTCACAGCTTTATAAACCATCTCGCTAACAAATAGTACCCCAGAAATAACAATTCCAAATATAAACAAATAAACTATACCAATAATTTGTTTCATTGTTAAATTACTATTGTTAGCGAAAATGGTCGTGTTTATATCAGAAATATCTACATTCTCATTAGGAATACCATAATATTCATTATTATCATCAGTTTCATTACCATTTTTTTTGTCCACAACTTCAACTTTGGTAATCGAACGTTGTAATGCATATCCATTCTACTCCAAACATTGTACAAATAAAACTGCTGAACATAATCTAAATACTTTCCAAATATTATATTGTAAACTGACCCAGACGGAAAAGTAATTCCTAAAAATAGTATGTATGTTGTAGCTTCAATCAGATATATTATTTTTCGATTTTGTTTGAAATATTTCTGCTGTAAGTATTTCAATGAAAAACTATAGCCAAAGCAAACATATTTGTATTGATCGTTAACCTTGAAAATGTTTTCAACACATTTGAAATCTTTTCTTCCCTCGAATATCTGCATTTCTGAAACAAGCTTAATATAAATTGGATTAGTACTACCTTTTATTGTACTGTAATCTGAGTCACCGTGTTTCATAAAACCTAGTTTGTATTCTAGGAAAATTACTAGTTCAGGTAAAGTTTGAGGTATTTTTGGATAAATTGGAAATGTTCAAAGAGAAGCAAGCTTTGATCTATATGCAGATGTAATGACTACAGCAAAAAGAAGCCAAGAAACTAAAAAGCACCGTAAAGTTAATGAAGCAGTTTTTAAACTGGGGACGTCATGCTCAATAAACACTGAGACGAGAAATAAAAGTTGAGTTTCAAGAGACCAATTATTTAGATTAGAGCTTTCATTGCTGTAAGAAGATAAAATTCGGGAAGAAATTAAGATGAAAATCAGACCAACAATGGCAAAAGAACATATTAACATCCAAACGTGTAGGTTAAACGGCCATAGTAATGCCATCGGGCTGCGCTTACGGCCTTTACCCCTACAGCACATTACCCCGTCAATATACATTACCCCTTCAACCATTTCCCCTTCAGTTCCTTACCCCGTCAACCATTACCCCTTCAGTCCGTTACCCCTTCAACTTCTTCCCCTTCAGCTCATTACCCTTTCAACCATTACCCCTACAAAAAAAATAATTCAGTATTATATCATTCTTACACCGATATATGACATGTAAATTATTTATTTATTATTTTTTTGTAGGGTAATGGTTGAAGGGGTAATGAATGAGCTAAAGGGGAAGAGGTTGAAGGGGTAACGAACTGAAGGGGTAATGGTTGACGGGGTAAGGAACTGAAGGGGAAATGGTTGAAGGGGTAATGTATATTGACGGGGTAATGTGCTGTAGGGGTAAAGGCCGCAAGACATCGGGCTGTAATATTCTTCTGGTTTAGCGGCCAAATAACCTTAAATTCAGAAATAAAATAGAAAATTAATTAGATTTAATAACAAACTATTTAGTTTTGATAACTTAAAAATGTATACCTGGGACAAAAAACGATTCTGTAAAATCGATATTATGGCGATCTTAAGATTAAAATAAACAATCAACTCCAGTTTTAAGAATGACAAAATTTGACAAATGTATCACAAATCGATTATAAATGTAGCGATTTTTTGATGCATTATTTTTTGTGTTACGTTCTAGTAAATTTAATAAGTAAAATAATTTATTATCAATGAACTGATTTACATTATAAATGATCTCGCCAATACTGTCGTCTTTGTAGTTTTCTATGAAGTCGTCTTCAAATTCAACAATAGTTATAAATTTAAAATCTGTGCTTTTATGCCAATTTTCTAACATATTTTTTTTTCAAAATTAGACAGTGATACATTTAATATCGAAGAAAAATGTAGTACCAGAACTAATGTATGAGCTGAGAAACTTATTTTATTCATTGTTGAACTATCAAATTAGAAAATTGAGTAGGTTTTCGACTGATGCTGATTGCTTATGTAGACCTAAATTAAATGTGTAAACTTTAAAAAAAGACGGTTTTAAAACAACCTTTTTAATTTGATAGGTTGGCCTGGAAGTTCGAATCAATAATATAATTCTTCAAAATAACTTTGCGACATTCATGCAAATACTCTTATAATTATCTGCCTTTTCATCTCTGCAATAATCCATCTTTTATGTAACATGTTAACAAAATAGGCCAACTGCAAAACATTTTCGGTACTTTAACAACTGATTCATTTGTGATTGCCAAAAAAATTGCCAAGGGAATAATATTTAAACAATTGTTAGATGAAGTAGTCCAAACTAGGGTACAAATTTAGGGCTTGTTATAATTATAGTTACTATACAAACGTAAATTCGTTAATTATAATCATCAGGCATGCATGGGTACGTGATCACATCAGACATTTGATAAGAATGGTGCCTAACAAGCAGTTCACCAAACTCATCTTGAATTTCAAGTGTAACGTGTCAGGTCATGTTTTTGTTAACTTATTATACAAGTAAGTACCATAGAACCACAAAACATTCACCAAAATGTGTTTTTACCAGATAGGTGAGCAGGTCAGATACCAGTCTTATAAAACTCTTAAAATATCGATAACTCAGTTTTGGACTACCTCATGATTGTAGTGATGATAACCTTCTTCAGCAGAAGACATCAATTAAACACGCATCGAGCAAACGATAACATGGTTCACGTGAAAACTTTACTTGATTTAATACATACTTGCAGGAATGAAGAACATAACCAAATGTTGTTCACGTTGCATTCTAGAAAGTTGAAAATATTTACCAAATTATTGGCTGTGGTCAAAAGTGAACTTAATTAAGTTTAGATTTAGATATCAATTAAATAAGCCATTTTAACTAAAATATCATATATAAATTAATAGCAAATCATTTACTAACACACATGATACCTTGACTTCCAGATGCATATTTATCTCTCTCATTCGTCACATACATGTTTCACTATGTGACATGGCATAAATAGAGTTAAATCGATTCTCTAAGAAAGCATTACTAATATTAACTTTGACTTATGCAGACGTTTGGTTAGTGCTAAAAAGCTTCGAAAATAATATTCAAGAATTGCATTATAAAAAATCTTAAATCTTACAAAGATGTGTTCACCTGTAGTAAAGTGTATTTTCAAAAGTGACAATCTATTTAAGATTTTAATCATCACTTGGATCATTTCATCTTTAATTATGGACGATTGCATGGTGTCATCATATCCATATCTTATTCAGTATCCAACCAGAAATTTAAGTAAGTTTACCAGCTTTAAACGTTCATAGATTTATTAAAAATAACTTGGATAACAGACTACTTGAAATTTATTGAATTTTTTTTCGAACTAAATGCCACTATTTTTACTTTACTATTTACCACTTTAGGAATAGGAGATTCTCCCACATCATCTAGCAAAAGGTCATCACATCGACAACGACTGAATGTTGGTAGCGGTCGTTTCACCAGAAGTACTAGAGGTGATTGGACTCCTTCATATTTGGATAAACTCAGCAGTTTAATTAATTTGAACTCACATGGGCAATCTAAATGGAATTTCGAACAGCTGCGATAGTCTAGATTATCAAGCTATACAGATTAAATTAAAGTATGTTAATTATTTAAATGTCATATAACTTTAGTTGGTTTTTTAATTTATTTTTTAACTACAGACATTTATTAAATGTAAAGATTCAGGTAACGTATTTATTCTTCATAGATTTCATTCATGTTCTGTTGGAGCTCTTGTAAGGACAAAGTTTGTTTTGCTTTTACTAAACGTAAGCTAATGGATAGATTTTAAAATTGACTTTTGTATATTTCTACTGATTTTAACATTTCATTTTTTAAAGCGTCGAAAAATATTGTAATTTTTATAGAACGTTACAATCTTCAAGTAGAATATTGAACAAAAATGTATTTTTCTAACTTTACATGTCTATTTGTGCCTTGGTTAACTATTTATTTTAGTAGTTCATACATTAGAAATATTTGTAAAAACTGAATACTTTTCTTAGTTAGTAAGTAATTTTACAATATATATGACCATAGCACGAGTATGGGAACATATATCACTGAATTAAAGAGTTAAATTTCGACTGATTTCAGTATGCTACAGAAAATAATTTAACTAATCCTCAAACAGAACTGAAATTATTTTCACCCACGAAATCATAAGTTCAAACTTTTACGTAAAATGAATAATTATCATGAATAAATGCTAGCAAAAAATGTTTGCCAGTTTAAATATCAGAGGTCATCCAACTTGAAGGAAATGACTGACCTGGTCAGGTAGCTAGAGTCAATAAAAATAATGAAAAATAAAGATTTTGGTACGCTAATTGCGAATATAATAATCAAAATCCCGAGTAAGGCATTTTGAAATTATGAGGAAGAAGCAAAGTTGACTAATTTCAATGTAAAGTAAGACGTTTTAAGAGCACCCATTACAATAGCGTTACAATAAATCGTTCCGCATAATTTCATAAGGCCCCATTCGGGATTTTGGTGATTAAATTCATAATCAGTATATCAAAATCTATATTTTTCATAATTTTTCATACCTCTAGCCGTCTGACCAGGTCCGTCATTTCCTGGTTAGTACATTTCATTTAGGCAATTAATCTCAACAAATATCTTATTAAAAAACGGTCCCTCATATTGTACAATATTTTGATAATAAAAAAGACTCTGGAAGAGTCTGTAAAACGGAAATTGCATTTGTGAAAAATTTATGAAAATTTCTTAATTCTGTGCTATTTGTCGTCCCATTTCCATGGAAAGGCACCAATTGTCATGCTCAAAAATAAAATTTGTTTTAAACGAGACATTGTATGGCTGTCAAAGAAATATGGCCTATCGTCTCTTTGTGTTTGTTCGTATTCTTCTGTGTCAGTGGTGGAATGTTCTGATAGCGATTGTCCTCCTTCAATATCGATAACATGAGACATTCTACTAAATGAGAACTAAAAGTTTTAAAAACATTTAAAACTAGTCGATCAGTTGGAGATATCTCCAAACATTTATCCATTCAACACGGTAAAAACCAAGTTTTTCTTTCCACAGTTTCTGTTTTGATAACAGGATTTATACCCAATTATCCATTTTGTGGAGTCATCATGTAGTATTTCTGTTCTACCCAAAACATTTTAAACTTTCAGCTAGTCGAAAAAAATACTTTTACCCACGAAATCATGAATTTAAATTAAATCGCTATATTTTGCATTATTGTTCTTCTAACACGTAAAACGATTTTCAGAAATCCTTTCAGATTTTGTCCTTTCGTTTGAAATCGTCATTAGATGAGATTATAGTAAATAAAAACACAACCAGTTAAGTTAACAAAAATTTAATGCACGGCAATAAAATTTTTGAATTTGCATATTTGAGGCTAAACAGATAACCTTGTTTGAATTTAATCGTTTCGGTTTTTAAATAATGAAGTGATAAGGTAACGTATTTTCTATATTTTCTTCTATGAACATAAATCCTAAATTAAAACAAGCTATTTTCTCTTCAATGCATAGCTTCTAGAATGACACTTTTGGTGTTAAAAACAACCGATTTCCCCTTTACCAACGATCAAGAATTTGTCATTCAGCTTTTCTGCTCATTCCAATCTCAATAGTTAAATACGTTAAATAAATATGTAATTTTTGTGCTACTTTTGAAGTACATTTTTAACCCATCGTTGGAAAAACCCAACAGCTTTATTCGATGCTAGACGGGTTTCTTCTATTTCATCAACATGTGCGTGCATGGATACTGCTTATCTATTTTATTGAAATCTAGCGTTTTGACATAAGACAAGAAAAAAATTGAAAGTTTTTTTTTAAAATCCAAACGAGTTTAAGGTTGAATGTCCATAAAATCGATTTTAGAGAGGAATTTCTTTTTAAAATCTCAAATCATCTTTCTCAAAGAAATAAATTATTTAGTATTGATCTGGCAAAGTTTTGAGGCTTTAGTAGTATATCATACGTAAATACCTGAGGTTTAGGTTCTTTTTAAATTTTTAAATTTTTTTAGTAATTTTTTTTACTAATGGTGGTGAGATCAAGATTTCAGTAGTTTTCTGAATTTATTTTCCATAATACAAGAACAAATAGGGGTGCGAAGAAATTCCTAAGAATCTACTCGAGTATGTAAGAATTTAAAACAGTATTCCCGTATACATTAAAAAAATTCTAGTATATTGAAATGAAAATTTAAAACCTTTTAGTTTCTTGAAAATATAAATTTATCATTAAACTATTAAAATACTTTTAATAAGATTTTTTTAAAATTTATTCATGTGATAAAATTATAAAACATATAACCTTGATTAAACATGTATCACCTGTTAAATTTGCCAGTACATTAGGCCCCTTTTTGCACACGTTAATACGGTAGGAATACATTAATATTTGATAACGAAAACAATAATGCTTTGTGTTTATTATTAATCACTACTATTATTTAAAACAATATATTACTTATATATTACAAGCGAATAACATCAGTTTTATTTAAAGTTATGTATATTTTATTTACGAGAATTATAATTATACGTCTAATGCAAACTGAAATAATTTTAATGAGATTGCACTCAAAGCAAGCAAACACAACAATAGAAAGCAATAAACCCAAAGCAGGAATAAGACACAGTATGTAAACTCCAGCTTTACTATTTAAACCATCAGTTACATTTTGCGTATTATTTTGTAATGTTTCAATTTTTTGATGTCTGAGAATATCCTTAAAGTGTTTTTGCCACCAATTGACAATGCCTGACTGAAACAAATATTTAACTCTTAATAAAAAATTTGTTGGAAAATACCCATAATATGAGTAACCAGTCACGTATTTTAACAGCTCATCTTTTCCATAAAACGCAGGCTTGTTCAATTTTTTAAAAAGGGAAAATAGTTGCATTGCCATACTTTCTCGTAGAATTATAGCTGATTTATTGCATCTACCCATATGCATAGATGTTATCTGCTCCAAGTTTTCCAATGCACCATATTCACTCACGTTTTTTTCCATTCTTTCATCATCTCGGATTTGCTCAAATAATACCAAGTTTTCTCAGATATTTGGTTTCTCAACACATCCATCGTGTTTACCTCACTCATTGGAAGATTTGCAAAGGCAAGATGTCGAAACTCTGACACGATCGGAAACGCCTCGTGTGCGTTGTCTTGAACATATTTAGTTTTTATTCCTGTGTTTCTTATTAAAATTTGGTATTGATCATCATTCAAGTCAAACCGACGTGAGTAAATTTTGAAATTGTTTTTCACCAAACTTGAAAATGTATCAAATCGCTCAAGTGGAGGTTCCAATGTAAGATTTGTAATATTGTCCCCTTTATATGTGTTGGCTAATACAATGAATGCTATGGGAATGCAAAATAATACTGTTCGTCTCTGTTTTGGATTCTCAAAAACTCCAGAAGACTGTTCTATGAGTAAATGACTTATTTCAACAAACGTTTCTAATAAAAATTTTGTCTTTTTTTCTGCAAAACAGGCGATGTACGCAACACCAAGAAAAGAAACCAATATGAGTATCCAAGTAGCTGTATCAAATACGATGGTCAACTTTTTTAATTGGTTTATCCAGTGAAGCTGCTTTTTATGGCAACTTACAAATCTTAGGGTATGAGTTGCGGTAATTAAACTCATGTCGGGAAACTCGGTTATATCTGGTGCTGAGTTTCTATTAATTAAAGGAGTTAGTCTGGCTGGCCTGTATAGACCAACGTTTACGGGACAAGCTACTGGATTTACAGGCACCCACAAGTTCCATCTTTCCGGATACTCCGAAGAAAGACTTAGTGTTGAATTTTGTTTGAACAAATTGCTAAGTATATTTATATCTGTCACAAATGGAACAATTTCCACATCTATTTGGCCGACTTCAGGGTTTAAATAATACAACACATGTTTCCGTGATTGTCGTTCATCAGGCGGTATGTTTTTATACCAGAATGGATAATAATTCAAAATTGCCATTACTGAGAAATGACTGATTGCCTTAGAAACTTTTGCATTTATTTTTAATGCGTCTTCAAAGCTATACAGAAGTAACCTTGTTGAAACTAATTCAAATGGGTTGCAAGGATTGCAGTACGGACAATGAGTTTGCAAGTATATATCTGTTATAGATGTTTCAGTTATTAATATTTGTTCAGTTATTCTTAATTCCTCTGAAAATCCTAATACAGCACTTATCCATGAACTTTTACTCTTTTGCACATGGCAGTAAGATCCTGGAACATTTTGACAAAGTAGTATAGAAATCTTACCTACTGAATCCAGATATGCTTGTCTCCATTTTTGGTTGTTGTAGTCAACGTCACTCGGAATCCAAAATGGGTCTTTAATTACTACATTCAAAAAATAACTTTTAAAGTACATCTCAGGAGCAGCATTTTGGGTTGGTGGATGAAGATATATATTGATTGATTGATTTTGATTGATTTGTTTTTTTATTCTCATAAGCCCTTTTAGGCACTTGGCCCATAGAGCAGCACATATTCCTCAAAATTAGCATAAAAAACATAC
>JAQIWN010005011.1:0-10435 GCA_034699025.1 Entomobrya cf. arborea Gr-Col-00668 | reverse complement strand
TCACTTTGAGCTTGTGTTGTGGAGCCAATAAACAAGTTCAAATGGAATTTGAAGAGTTGAGTGCTGAACATGTTGCAAGTTGCAGTGTTTTTCATGCATATTAACAAACACGTAAACACGTGTATTTGACTTCGCTCTTTGATGTTTACATTTTCCTTAAAATGAGATTGAAATGAAAAACTGGAAAGTTGATTCATTTTTAAATTCACAGTGAATTGATTAAATACTGAACATACATTATATCAGAGTTGATTTCGATTTTCCTGTTGTGTGAGAGGGCAATAAAAATTAAGTTTGTTGTGCTAATTTAGTTACTTACCCAATTTATACTATTTTTCATAACTAATCAAAAAATCAAAATGTTGAAAGCGGCAGTGAAGAAAGATAAGAAGGCGACGTTGAGTTTGGATATGTCGTCTTCTGACTCGGATTCGGAAGAGGAATCTGATGAAGTGCAGCAAAAGGGCAAAGTTAAAGCTAAACCGAAAGGGAAGGTGAAAGATGAATTCTCAATCAATAAAAACTATGCTGACAGATATGATAACTGGCGAAATCTGGAGGAAATGCAAAAATGTAAGTTTATACGTACTACGATTTCTGATTTATGTGACTACTATAATTAGTGCATTTTATGCTTGTAAATCTATACCGTATACCAGTATAGTTAATGAACTATTTATTTCTTGACACAGTGAAAAGTCGATTGGGTGTGAACGATATTAGTGAACTGAAGGAAGATGAGAGTTCATCCGAATCGTCTGAAGAGGAGGAAGAGTGGTCGGAGGAGAAGGAGAAAGCGTTTCTTAAAACACTAGCTTGCTTGAAGAAGAAGGATCCAAAAATTTACAGTGGTCAGTTTGGCTTTTTCAATGGAGGCGAACCTGTGGCACCAAATCAAGATCAAGCCCCAAAAAAGAAGAAGGAAGACAAAAAGCCATTTACAGTTCGTGACCACGAGAGGATAATGGTCTTGGAAAATGGGGGTGAGCTTTCAGATAACGAGACTGAAAATCCAACGACCAATGGAAAATCCAAGAAAGTTTCCAAGTCGTATCCTGAAGAACTTGCTTCAATCAAGACGGCATTTTCTAAGGCTCTGAATGAAATCGACTCTAGTGAGGATGAAGGTCAGGATAACTTGTTGGGGTCCAATTTACTGAAGCGGCGAACGAATAAATCTGCTGAGGAGAATGAACAAGAAAAAGAAGATTACAAATCGTGGCTGAAAGGGGAACTGGCCAAAGTTGAAAAGGGGAAACTATCTAAAGATGACGTTGAGGAATTGAAATCCTTACGCGAGTATTGGAACGATGATAAACTAGACGAAGGAGAAAAGTTTTTAAGGGACTACATCTTGAATCAGAAGTACATTGACCCTTTGAAGACGGACAGTGGTTATATTCCGTCTTACAATGAAGTTGTTCATGATGATGATGACTTGTCAAATGATGAAAAATTTGAAAATGAGAGGGAGGAATTTGAGCACAAGTATAACTTCAGATTTGAGGAACCTGACCAAGATTTTGTAAGAGAATGTCAATAGTAAAATAGCAGAGATTTTTTAAGTTTTAAAAATTAGTATTTTTTAGCAATTTCACAATGATTTTGTTTTGTGCAGATCAAAAGATATCCCAGAACAATTCAAGATTCAATGCGCAGAGAAGATGCGAAAAGGAAAGAACAGCGACAGAAGACAAAAGAGAGGAAGGAGGAGATGAAAGCAAGACACAAGGAAGAGGTGCAACGGCTGAAGGCTTTGAAGCGCAAAGAAATTATGGATAAAATCCAGAAGCTGCATGAAATAAGTGGAGACCCAGAACTGAATGTATCAGAAATGGATATAGATGGTGATTTTGACCCGGAGGAATACGATCGTAGAATGCAGCAAATATTTGACAATAAATACTACCAAGAAGAGGCGGATGACGAGAAACCAGTTTTTGTATATGACCCAGAACTTGATGATGAAGGTAAGAAGTTCAATAATTTAATTTATGAATTATTTTAAATCTAGAAGCCGAATAGCTATGATTTAAAGACTGGTGTACTTCAATGGTACCTTTATAGAAAAATGGGGACGCTGGGTACCACCTCGAGAAGCTGCATCTGAAAACTTAAAGGAGGATGATTCTGAGGAAAATGAGGAAGATAGAGACTCAAATAATGTAAAGATATCTTATTTAGCTTTTCAACACTTTGTTTTATGAAGTCATTCCATAAAAATTGGCGGATGAATTATTCATTTATATTTTTATTGTTCCGAATAATAGGACGAGGAATCTGAATTTTTTGGGAAACAAGCAAATAAGGCTGCAGCACAACAGGAACTGATACAGGCATCAAAAGGGAAACGTAACCGAAGAAAACGATCTGCTTTTCTTGAAGCACTTGAACGAGAAAAGCCAAAGTTTGATCCTAAAGTTCACAAGTCATTTGAAAAATATTTTGAGGAGTACTACAATTTGGATTTTGAAGATGTCGTTGGAGATGTGAAATGCAGATTTAAGTATCATAAAACTACTCCGAACGACTTTGGTTTAACTACCGATGAGGTAACTTTGATTTTATTCATCCAGGTTATCTGTAATGTGTTGAGTATAAATACTTGAATTTTATTACACGGATGTAACACTTTATAATTCCGTAGATATTAAAAGCTCAGGACAAAGAATTGAATCAATGGGCATCCATCAAGAAAACCTTCCAGTACCGTGGCGAAGATGAAGAGCAATATGAAGTCAAAGCTTACAAGGAGAAAGCAGCCAAGGCGGATCTAAAGAAAAGCGTTCTATCATCAGTATATCAGCCATTGCCCGAAAAGTATGAAAACGAGATTTTGCTTTTGATAGGTTTAAATTGACGTGCTCAAATATTTGATTAACTTGGAATATTTGTATATTGATGATTTTCAGTGATGAAAATGACAAGGATGATGATGATGTAGAAAACGAACATCAGAAGAAGAAAAGGAAAAAGAAAAGTAAGAAGAAAAACATAAAGTCTGATGTAAAAATTGAAATAAAGGAAGAGGCGACTGAGCCGGAGCCAGCGGTTATCGATAACGAACCCAGTCCAAAGAAGTCCAAGGAAGAAAAGAATAAAAAAGGCCATACAACAATCAAAAAGGAAGAAAAGATCACAGAGCCGGCAGTTTTTGATGACAAACAAAGCCCAAAAAAGTGTAAGAAGCGTAAAGATAAGCGATCAGAAAATAACGAATCAGCTAACGAGGCTGCTTCTAAATTAGGACAAAAACAATCCCCAGTGGAGGTGTTAGAAGGTGTCTCAAGTGAGCCTAAACTCTCCAAACGGCAAAGGAAAAACAGGAAAAAGCATGCCCGTTCTGAAAATGGCGAGGCATCAGTAACGACTCCACCAGCAGCACCTGCAAACAAAAATCCTGCAGCAGCGAATGGCAATTCGGTTAAGAAAAGTAAAAATAAGCATTTCGATCAAGATAAAAGAGGAATGAAGAGGAAAGCTGCAAGCACTGATCAATCAAGTACACTGCAAGTGGACGAAGACCGGCTCAGGGCATACGGCCTTAATCCTAAAAAGTTCAAGAAACAAATGAAGTATGGAGGTTCAGCAGCGAAGACATAAGCAACATATTATGCACCTCGATTTTTAATGGCTGTTATTTAAAAATTTACTCAAGTCGATATTTTTATTGTGTGAATTCATAACTTAGAGTAGGTAGTATATATTCTTTATTCTATGATTCGTAACGCATTTTAAATAAAACTATATGTAGTAAAAACGAATTATTTTCCATTGTATTTTATTTTCACGTTCATATCACGTAACTTCATAAATTGTTTTAACCAAAATTCACAAAGATTTTTTTTTTCATATTTTTTTTGTTCATAACGATTCTTTCAGCGATAATATTAAACTAAATTATACTTAACTCAGGAAAAGTACTCAAATGTGACATCAAACGAGCTCGTTAATCAATCAAGTACACTGAAATGTTATTTAGATCGCTAATTATATAATTAGCAGTACTATTGAGTTTATATTACATTTTATTTCTAACTTAAAAAGAATTAGTTATATCGTATCAATTTATTTTTAAAGCAAACTTGCGTTTTTGCGACTTCTTTTTTTTTTTTTTTGGCACACTAGCGTACTAAAAGTTGAATTACGGCATAAGATAGTTAACAATTTCATATAAAAAATTTCTACAATGATAATAGTAATAGTTATTATGTGGTCATGTCGAAACGTCAACGTCACTACTGCACTGGACCGAATTTGAATTTGTTGAGTGAGTTTGAGTATAGCCCTGTTGTCTGAAATCCATGCGGGCAGCTAAAGCTCGAAGTGGATTCTTGTACTTGCTACCAATGGACTTGCGTTTACATGTAGGAACATTCTTTTTCATGACGAGAAGATCACTCTCTCGTCTAACTGAACTAATGTCAAGTGTTTCATCCACCAGACCAGCTTCCACACCACCCACCATTGCGGCTGAGGGAAATTTCCCTGGACTATGTTGCTGATTCGGTAAATTGTTACTGGTCAAGCTAGCTACAATTACTCCGTTGGTCGGAGGAAAATGGCTGACATTAGTATAACTTTTGACACTACAGAAAAAACTCTGAAAGGCTTCATCCTCGGGATGAGGAACGCTCACATAAATGACATCAGAGTTATCTGTAGGTGTTGGGGGCATTGTGTGACGATTATGATTAGAGGGTATGGGACCAGGGTTTCTAACGCTATTATGGTTTAAGCAATTGGAAGTGCTGACTCGTGGTTGGACCACTGAATGATTCGGATTCATAGGTGGTATCGAATCCGATCGTGAAGAAGATCCACTCAATTTGTCCCTACTTCCTTGACGGTGTTTCTTGGATTTTAATTTAGGCTCATTCAATTCGTCGTTGGACGAGCTTAAAACTGTAAGAATTTGAAGGAGATTTGAGGTAGATGGGGGTGGTGAAGCAGCCACTGAAGGTAAAGTGGGTGGTATGGTTGTGACCTAGATATTTTTTAAAGAGAAAATCCATTTAGTTTATTGAATTATTTATATATTTTTTGGAGAGAAAAACATTTGGAAATAAAATATTTTATTGAAGCACTCCAGTCCAAGAGGAAATTGAATGGGGTTACTCGCATCTTAACTCACTTGCGAAGCGATTTTTTGTTAAAAAGATTTTTTATTCTACAAGAGATCTACTTCTCTTCTACTTATGCGAAAAAGCAATATTATTGGGTACCTCTATTACATTGGTTGTTGCTGTAAATGTTTGTGGAACTGGATGTTGCGGTTGTTGCCTCTGATGCTGCGGCTGCTGTGGTTGTGGTCGATGGTTCCAACTATCATAATTTCCACACCGTCTCCAGATCTCCTTTGTAAAATTTGACTGGACCTGCTTTTGGGCTCGCCAATTCTTTTTACGAAACCTAGCAAATTATACACCGGAAATACTTATGTCATACATTTTGCTATAAATATTTTTTTTATTTCTTCAAATAAAAATAGTTCAATGAAAAAAGAAATAGTTTAAGGTACACATACACTGGAGAATTCTCATACGATCTACAAATGATCTCAGCCACTTCTTGACCACCACTCGAAACTTCTCCATCTTCTGAAAGATTGTCCGTATCACCGTGATACCTGTTTCTGGAAATAAACATGGATTTAACCTTTTCTGATCTGGACATTAGTGGGGAATTGTTGGCTGCTCCTGACAGCTCTAAATCTGAAGCACTCCCTCTTCTCTGGTCATTGTTGCTGGATCTGCCCACGCTATTTTCATAAACTGTTGGTGAAGGCTCCCCAAATCCACCACTCATACCACCTTTCTTTGTTATAACCGGAAGAAACTTGACGCTGTCATTTCTGGACAGGGCTTCACTGAAACTACTGCTACTACTACTGTTGTAAGAGTTTCCAAGATTTTTATGAAATTTCATGGATGGTTTCACACTAGAGTGCTTTCCAGAAGAAGAGGTAGAGGGTGCGGGAGCTGCCGTTGTATTGATTATGGCTGAGGCTGAGTGGTACATTGGGAAACTACCGAGATTGCTTTCAAGGATTTTGTCAGAGGTTCCATTATGACGGCTGCTTCTTGTCAAGGAATACGATTTTACTGCGGGCTCGATAAGTGTGTAAGGTGAAACGGGTTTCATGTTCCGGGTGGAAATTTCCGTGAATTTATTACTGCCTGATTGAATGCCTACATGCTCATACTTCTGCTTGTCATCATAATCTAAATAGAAAAAAGATGAGGTTTCATTTTGGGGTAAGATGAGACATGGGTATCGAATCAACATTATGTGCTATACAACATGATTATATGTATGCTAACCTGTGAAAGATGACGTTTGCACAGAAGATGGATTATTGTCACTGCCTATTATGTTATCTGCTGATTGGGCCACTTTATTTTCCAAGGAATGAAATTTGTCTCCCCACATCCGTGGGAGTGAACCAAACTCCACATTTTTGCTAATACTGTTACCATTATTGGAAGACAACTCTGTAAAATTCCCTTCCAATGGGGTGACTGGTCTAGTCAAGTATCGGGACTGTTGTCTGCTTTCATTAAGACCTTGAGTATCACTTGCATTAAATCGTGAATTTTCTCCTCCTGCTTGATGATCTGTGACACTACTGATTACTCCCAAATCAACAGAATTCTTTCTCCATTTGCTGAATCGCTGCTCATGTTCTAGCTTCATGAAGAAGGAAGCCTTTTGAGCAACACTAAATCCCAAAACAGATTCTCCCTCATTCTCCTTCTCAAGAGAATCCTTTTCTCCATTTTCCCCGGATTGAGTGCAATTTGTCGAAGAATTCGTTTTTTGAACTGTTTTGTTCAGATTTACTGGGGACTCCGAAACTTTTGGCTTTTCAAACAGCTTTCGAAGGAAAGCTGACTGACTACTTGAAAATTTAGACCAGTATGATTGATTTCCAGCAGAAGGACTCTTTTTAATATTATATCCTGCAGTAGAACCACTGCTATTTACAGTTGCACAACTGCCATTTTGGGAGTTCTGCCTTGTTCCCGAGCTTCCCGCAGCAGCTGCCGCCCTATCTCTGTCACTTTCTTTCTGCAACATTTTCTTGATAAACGAAACTCCCTCGGCGTCAGAAAATGAATCCTTTTTTACGACTGGAGAACTCTTATGAGAGTTTGTTGGCAATGGACTTGGAATCATCTCATTCTGAGTGTAACTATTATTACGGCTGATAGATTTATTAGGAGACATATTACTATCAGATTTGTTGCTTGTTAAAACTGGAGGAATGGCTGGATGGAGTTTAACACTGGGTTTATGATTGGCACGACTTTCCTCCACTGCGGAATTTTCTCGGCTGGACGCATCATGACTACTAGCTGGCTTGCTGGATTTGGGGGTGGCATCTGTTCAAATAAAAATTTATTATTTTCCCTTTTTTTAACTTTCACCACTACAACCACCATTTAAATAACACTTTACAGCATAATATCACATAAATGTAAATACAAATGCATATACCATACCATAAGTATAGTTATTGTCAGGGACAGGCTCATCAGTGAAAGCACGATTAAGATGGGACTTTCTCCGATAGCTTTTATCTTTTTCTTTCTTCGACTCCTATACAAAAAAATATACATAATATATTATTCCAAAACGGACATGTGTCAGTAAAAAAAACCAGAAATAGCTTCAATAAAAATTGTCTGCACTACTGACTACAAAAATCTACGCATAAAGCAAATTTTTTTATTCGTAAAATAAACTGCGTAATACCCCTGTCTCTGATGACCGCGATACGTCACTTATAACAGACTGGGATCTAGATCTACTGGTAGAGTTGCGGAAGAAAGGGAAATTATTTCTGAGAAAGCTTATTCCACCATTGCCAGTTTCTGATGCAGATGTTTCAACTGCTGCTGCTGACGGGATAGCCAGAGTTGTGGAAGTTGAGGATTTCTTTGCTTGTGTCGTGATGCTGGTCTGCTGATTGAAACTTGAGGGGAAAGCTGAACTACTGGTTCTACTTCGAGCAACAGGTTGTTCCTTTGCATTTCTCTGGCTTGGTTTGGTAGTTGCTGGTTCTTCAGTGGCGGACGAAGATGGTGATGATGATCTAGTAACTCTTTTGTTTCCAATAAATGTTTCTCGTATTTCGTTCCTTTTATTTGAATTTTCACCGAATCCATTTTTACTATTGCTAATTTCTCCTCTTGGAAGAAAGTTGTGGTTTTGTGGAGTTAGACTTCCTTGTCGAGATGCTTGTTGGGGGTAGCTTTTCTGGGCAGAGTTGTTCGGATGCGAATGTAATGACCCTGTCAAAAGCACGTTTCGAGAGAAAAAAAACTTTGAATAAATTTAGCTAATCATTTCATTTAAGTTTAAACCTGAAATTAGACTATAGAGGTACATAATGTGCGTATAAGTTTGTATAATATCTTTGAAAAGGGAGTGAAAGCCTACGCTTGATTGCAAATTCTACAAAATCTAATTAGCGGGGATTTCATGCACAAGATTTGTATATTTTGCCTTAATTTAAAACACTTCAAAATAAAAAAAAACATTCCAGCTGAACTCAAACAAAACTTCAAATTGTATTTTATTTTTTAAAAGCGTAAAAATTTAAAGTAATTATTAGGAATATTAGAGGGTGCAGTGCTTTTTTCACACGATGAGATTAATTGTGAATTTGATAATGATTAGTTTGAGTAAATTCATAATTATATCAACTAAAATTCAGGGGTACATTAGTTGGATATTTTTTCTCGGCTGAATATGGCTTTCTTGCAAGCAATTATTGAAATTGATCAGAGATTTAAATTGTAAAATAAAAAAATTGAATTTCTTCCTTAAAAAATAATTAAGGATGGGCTTGGGATTCTGGCTAAGAGAAAGGAAACGTTTTATTGTGCTAATCTCACTGCCAACAAATGAGTTTTTATACAGATCCCTTCTTCGATATTGTGCATGTGACTGTACATCAGGCAGAATGTGCAGATTGGAATCCGGAAGTAGCGTTTAGTCCCTCAAAATACTTGTATTTTTATGGTTACTTATCATTTAAACATACCAATTTTTGAAAGGCTTTGGCTTCACTCGTTGGGCATCCGCGACAGACAACAAGGGGCATTCTACAGATTTACATGTCGTCTCAAAAGGGATTTTAACGGTTCCAGAGAGAAAGTTTTGACGTTGTTGTTTCCAGATCCTCATAATTATTTTAATGTAACGTAAAGTATTCTTTTGTAGTTTCATATGAGTGATCCAAATTATATTACTAGTTTTTAAGTCTAAACAATTATATGAAATTCAACTGACTAGGCAAAATATTTTTTTATGATAAGACTCGCTTGTATTTTGGCATCATACACTTATCGACTACTCGACTCTCAATAGTCAATACTTTCAAACTGAAGTACAGATTATTAATATAAGTTGGTGTCTACTAGATTATTACTACAAAAAGCTATTTCAAAGTGTCATTTCATTCCTGTTTTTTTCACATCACAGCACAATAAAACACGAGGGGGAAAGTGTACTTTCACATAATTTCACTGCTGATGAGAGTTTTATGAATTTTATGAAAAACATACAGGAAAACAAACAAACAGAGAGGGATATGATTTCAGTGGAAGAAAATATTGAAGGTACAAAAATTGTATATTTTCTCTCAGGTCAGGTCATCAGCGCCTGTTCATTACGAAACCTATATAAGATAGATAAATCAAACGTTAAATGACATCAAAATGGTAGAAAACAAAATTATATTCATTTTTGTCAGCATTATATAATAAGTTATTACTCTATTTGCGATTCCGCGTGCAAACTAAAGCGAATGAAAAGGTGCGTTAAATTAAATACATAAATAAAAAAAACAAATCACAACGGTAAAAACGACAAAAACTATTTGCAAACCACACTTTGTTGACAAAATAATATGCTTATTGCCTATTTAGAAGCTGAAATTTTCGTACTAATTTATATTGCAATTATTTATTTCAAAAAAATATATTTACAATTGTGGGTGGTGCTACTGCTACTTTAATTCTTGTATTTGTAAAGGCCATAAGCTGGTTGTACAGTTTTCACTTGTGCAAAAATGGAAATATCGAATTGGGTGCAGAGTGATGAATTTAATTGTCTTATGAAAAGTGCAGAACATGCAGATGTGAATGCTGAAAACGTGTTAGAATAGATAACAAAAATCCGTTAAAGTAATACAAACAAAAAACAAACGAAACAACAAAAATAACATCTTTTGATAATTTTTCACCTTTAATTTGATATGCCATTTAATATTATACGTAAAATAATTTCTTTATCGTGGATATATTTTATTCTTATGACTAAAATTTATAGAGTCAACTTAAAAGTAAAATCTATCTATATAAAATTAATGCCTCGAACCTAGGCTCAAATGTTCAAAAAAGTGGCCTCCGTTGGATCCCTTTTC